>JAEANM010000237.1:0-40715 GCA_017656035.1 Myanophis thanlyinensis | reverse complement strand
TAAAAATTTAAAACTAGTTTAAAATAAATTTAAAACCCCATTAAGTACTAGGCCAGACCGGCCTGCTGAAACAGGTGAGTTTTTAGTGCGCGCCGGAAGGTCCGCAGGTCCGTAATGGTCCGACTCTCCGGGGGCAATTCGTTCCAGAGGGAGGGTGCAGCCACAGAGAAGGCTCGAACCCTCTGGGCTGTCAGACGACACTGTCCGGACAATGGAACCCCGAGAGGGCCACCCTGTGGGAGCGCACCAGTCGGCTGGAGGCTGATGGTGGCAACAGGCGGTCCCATAAATACCCAGGTACCAAGCCATGGAGCGCTTTAAAGGTAAGAATTAACTATGTAGGATAATAGTTATGCTGGTCCTGCATTAAATAGAGATGGGGGAAAGTCAAGAACAAAAGAGCCATAGTGGCAGTGGTTAGAGTGCAGTACTGCAAGCTACTTCAACTGTCTGCAATTTGACAGTTCAAATCTCAACAGGCTCAAGGTTGATTCAGCCTTCCATCCTTCCGAAGTTGGCAAAATGAGGACCCAGATTGTTTGGGGCAATATGTTGACTCTGTAAATTTGCTTAGAGAGGGTTGTAAAGCACTGTAAAATGGTATATAAGTCTAAATGCTGTTGCTATTTTACCACATCTCACAATGTTTTTCAGTGTAATTTTTGGTCAGGCTCACTTTTGATATTGGAGTCTAACTCCAAAAAAGCAGGAAAGTTTGCAAGATATTTCAGGATAAAAAAGCCAAAAAAATTCTGTCCTGCAAGGATGTTCATGGAAAAAGTAGACATCTGATAAAATAACCAAGAAAAAAAATTCTCCAGGTACTATTAAGGTTTTTGAAGATTTCTAAATTTTCAGAAATAGATAATAGAATTAGTATACTATATGTGGCAAATAAAAACAGAATAGACCCAATAAGATAACAAAGCAGTTTACAGCTAACCGCAGCCACACTTCCCAATTTTTGGTAGCTTTCAAAGTCTTTCAAGTTTGCACAGTTGAAATTTTGTACAAAAATGATTAAAATAAGCATGCTAAACCTTATAGTTTTTTTAAAAAATTGATCCTATCGCCATGAGCCAAAATATTGGTCCTGTCAACTGATACCACAACACTACTATGTATTCTGTGGTTATGAAGCCTTGCCAAAGTGCACCTTTAGGTGCAAATAAAATGTTGCTCGTGTCTTTTGATCTCATTTGCTACTTTGGAAAATAATTCTGGAAAGATGATAAAGCTCTTTATAAAGCAACTTAATTTCCTTCCAGATGGAGAAGACAAATAAAAGCCTAGGACTAGGTGGAAGAATCTGTCTTTGGAATTGTCTGGTTTATCAGAGATCTCTAGGATATTTTTAGGAACCTGGAAAGCTCCTGTATATTAGCATTGCTCTGTTTAAGCCCAGTATTGTCAATACAGAGCTTCCAGCAGCCTTTGGGTAGGAATTTTTCCCACTTTATTTGGGATTGTCAAGAATTAAATGATAAAGCACAACACAAAATGAATTCTTTCATCCATTAGTAAACGAAGCAGCCTGCAAGGTGTTTCTAAACAAAGTTGAGCCTTTCCTTGGATCAGATGAGGCCAAATATATTTAACTTACCTATGAACCAAATCAGCAAACTTTTCTCTTTTGATACCTCAAGTTGGCCGTAGCTGATTTTGTATTCCAAGTGAGTAATAGGACCTCTAAGAATCAAAAGCAAAGCATTATTACTTGTTGCAGAAAGAGACTCTAAATTACTTTATTATTTAATGAAGCGATTTTGAGTAATTTCTGAGCAACTAAGAAAACAGCATGTGCCTTTTCTATGAATTATGTCTGACACAAATCAACAAGTTGTATCAGTTATTCTCATTCTTGGTGCCCTGCAGGTATATGGATTTCAACTTCCAGAATTCTCATCAATGGACATGCTTTTGGGGGTAATTGTGGGACATAAAAACCTTACATCTGGAATGCGTCCATTTTTCTGGAAGTCTGGTAAGTAAATAAATTCCACATTAAAGTCACAGCTTTGGGATTTCAAATGATTGCAATAGAGAAAACTTACAATAAAGCATACTGTAATTTTGTAATTCACTTAACTATTTCCAAAATTCGATCACATGATTCATTCATTTAGGTATTTCCTGAATGCCCATTTTCACCTTCCCTTTTTCAAAGCTTCCCATGCTATTACAGTATTCAAGTTGTGTTGTATAGGTAGCCCTTGCTTAATGCTCCTAAATGGAACTGGCAATGCCGCTACTAAGCAAAGTGGTTGCTAAGTGGGAAATCACATGACCATGACTATGTTTTTTGGTTGGAAACAAAATTACTCAGAGTTTTACACATTGGGCTTTTGTTTGATTCCTAACTATTCCCTTGCTCTTTGGAATGCTCAAATACCTACTTATTGTCTTGTATTGTATTGAAGTGCTGGGAGCTATGGGTGCATTACAGAAATAGATTATGGTGCTCTCTAGACAAAATAGAAAATGTAGAAACAGTAAAAAAAAATCAGTGAACTGTATTCTCTACAGAAATCTACAGAAATCAGAGTGGAGAGACTTGATTTTGCTAGGGTGGGGTTTGGGTATGTTCCTCTTCATCTAATCCCCTTAGTTTCCAGATTTTGAGTCAGATATAATTGGCTATAATCAGCATACTGCTACCTCATCCCATGTTGATATCTGGCAATCTCAGGTAGATGTTAAAACAACAATGGGGAGAGAATTGAGTCCTGGGATATACCACAAAGAAAGGATCAAGAGCTAGAGCTCTCCCCGTATAAACGCCAACCAGAACTGCACTGAAGGAAAATCACTGAAATACTATGCTTCCTGCTCGTAAGCCTGAGTCTGTTCAGAAGTATACCATGATTGATAGTATTGCTGAGAGATTAAGGAAGGCACAGAATATATGCACTACCCTCCATTTTGATTCCATCACCGGTCATCTACAAGCATGATCAGTATCATTTCTATACTTTGCTCAGTCAACTCGGAAGTCAACTGAAATGGATCATTATAATCTGTTCCCTCAAGAGGCTTGTGAAGATGCTGGTTGATTGCTTTTCAACATTTCCCCAAAAGGGAAGTCATGAGACAATTCAGAAATTATTCACCAATACTTGGTCAAGGAATGGATTCTTGAGGAAGGGATGGACCATTATTCAGGAAAATTCATCCCTTCATCCAAGAATGAATTCACCAGTCAGAATCCTCCCCAAGCTTCCTCTAAAAACCTAATAGGGTCTATCAGGTGTCTGGCAGACCAATAAAATGGTTCCTACCTTCTTGAAGTAGTACATTCAGCTACTTTGGCCATTTTTTTTTCTATAAATGGAAATTTTTTGAGTATTCCCCAAACAACAATCTCTACAAAGAAGTCTTTGTTTTGTTTTGTTGATTTGAGGGAGGGAAGGATTATTCTTACCTATTAAAAAATGGAATATAAGCTTTGCAGTATTCAAAAGTATTTTTCATACTTTCATGAAGTTTCAAATTGATTGTGAATTTCCACTGTGATTCTTCTTCTTTCAATTGATAAAATCCCAAAATAGGTGGAACAGGTACCTAGTTGGGATGCACAGAGATAAATAGCTGAATTTGTTATATTTCTAAATTAAAATCATTTAATGTATTCTATAAATGGTAGGTTTCCATTTTTAGTATGTTGTAAAGTTACCCTTAGGCTTCTTTTGGAAGTATGTGATAAGGGTGTACATTCTAAAATAAAATAAAATACATTAAAATAGGATGACAGCTTCCAGATGTCAGATATAAACTCTGTGATTGCTAAACAGTAAGATAATTAGGCAGAGAGTGCTTAATTCTAATGCAAAATAGGAATTAACAACTCATTTGCAAGCTAGATTCTCTAAACCACTGATCAGCAGGGTGCTGGAAATATTTCTAGGATGAAGGCCAAAAGCTCTGCTAACACCACACAAAGCATGTAATGAGCTGGAGGGCCATTGCTAACTTGAAAATTCCTTTCAGAATCACATAGTTGAGAAGGGATCATCTGTCATGTTGAGAAGCCAAGCTATTGCCAAGGAAGATACTGGAGCTACCTTTTTTCAGAGATGAAAATTAGGTAAAAATCAACACACATGTAAAAACATTACTCATTAATAGTTAAATTTAAGGCATTTTTTAAAACAATAAACTTACATGGGCATTTGTTATTTCAATATGCTTAATGAGTGTAGCTAAACTGTCCTATCAACTGTTTTTTTTTTTCTCGTTTCATATTAGAAGCCTTTGGTAAACACTTGATATTGTTGTTCCTGACTGGTCTATTACAAATCTTGAAAACCTACCTGGGAAGTGTAAAAGCAGAGATTAAACAGATCTGAAGGTGGTATCAGAGGGAATTTGTAAGGTCCACTGAAAGCTGAGTCATCCATTACATCAACACTACTGGAGGTCAGAATAGCAGAATCAAGGGATGTTACACAGGGGTGGACCAAAATATCTTGGAGAGGAGAACCATTGGCAGGGAGGTTCAAACCAACAGTCACATTGGGAGCAGTGCCTTCTATATCACACTTCAAACACAAAAAACATAGGAGAATAGGAAATTACTGGTAAACAGTCTAATTTAATACACTTTCTACAATAAATTGTGTACTATTTTGTGGCAAAGTAAATCTCAACTTTTTTCTTGGTTAGAGTAAAGAGTGGACAAGCATCTTTTCTATAGCTAAAATAGTTTTTTTTTTTAATTTTCAGAACTGAGTTTTTATTTTCTTACAAAATATAAGCACAGCAAATACAAGAACCAATGTTTAAACTAAATTCATTACAACCCTCAATTTTATAAATATTGCCTTATACAAAGTATAGTGATTTATAAAACCTTAATAATATACTTAATAATATACTCTGATTAGCAACAAGAGCAAGAGTTCTGTTTTTGCCAAGGTCTATAGATTCTTCTTATTGAAATTGATGGTAAATGATTTATAGAATCCAACATGCATATTATGGCGTAGGATTATAGTTCTTCTTTATTGTAATGTTTTAGTCTTTTTTATAAAAGAATTGATTTAGTAAACTATTATCTACTGCATAAGTAACTAGATAACATCTAAATTTATTTTCCAATCTGGACTTCATCATTTACACTGTAAACTACTCAATTTTTATCTAGAAAATAAAGGTTCAAATCTCTATTGAGTTGTCAAACACACTGAAGTTGCAATCTTATTTTTTTAAGACACACTGGAGAAAGTAGCACTTATTTTGAAGTATGCACACATTAGATTACAGTCAGTGCTTCTACTCCAATCAAACACCATACCAATACATGATTTAAATTAACCATAATTGGACTTCCAAATGTACACAGACAAATCAGATTTAGAGCAGTTTATTCTTTTTGCTTTTTATCTTTTCAACTCTTCCATGTTGATTTATAGTATACATCAGAAATGGGTTACCGATTTTCAATTTTACCAATTTCATACGGCTATTATTTATGAGAGAGAGAGAGAGAGAGAGAGAGAGAGCTGCATATGAAACATTGTATACTGAAATATATATATTTGGTAAATAAATAAAAATCAATGTAAAATTGATAAAAGTGTTAGCAGCTTGTGCTGTTACCAGCAAAACTAAGAGAAAGATATGCAAGAGCATAACTTCAAAGTGAGATTTTCATTCTGTTTTAACAGAGTGAACCAAGTCTAAAAAAAACCCAGTATCTTTCCTTTGGCACACTGAAGCATTAAAAATATTAAGTTCAGCTTCTCTACACACCAAGATGAGCTGAACTGTTGCTTTTCCAGATGCATCCATGTGTCAAATAGGTTATAGAGATTTGCAATAGGAATCATCTCACCTTGCATGTTATAGTTCCATAAACTTGCCACATGTCTGCCACATCCCTTTGGTCATACTGGACAGATTTGACTTTTTCAACGATACAGATATTAACTTGAGGCTTTCCCTTGTACGTGTTGCTTCTCCAAGCTGGTGGTTTCTGAGTGTGACTACTTACAGCAGCGTGACTGTTTTCCAATGAACCATTTAAATTTGCATCCAGTGGAGTGCCCAGAGGACAGGCCTGCATAACCAAACTTGGAAGCTGGGCAACTTTGGCATTCCTTTCTGCTTCACTCTTCTGATTAGAGTTCATAAAAGCCAGGAGCCCTGACAAGAAGTCAAAAGCCTGAGAGATTCCACTGATACTGAAGAGAGGTGGTCGTGGCATAAGTGACTGTTCAACTAAAGGGAGGCCAACATAAATCAATCCACTCTTCCGGAAAGCTACCACAGGCCACAGATCCTTCCTTTCAACCTGCAGTGCATAGACTGAGGTCTTGTTGATTCTGGAACAGCCATCTCTGCACTCCACAAAGTATTGACCTTCATCCATCAGCCTCAATTCAAAAAGTAATGCTTTAAGGAAAGGACTGTCTTCTGGGATTGGCACATAACTTGGCCCATTGAAAAATTGTGCTCGCTTTTCAACTGTAGGGTAACGTCTGCAATATGGAAATAGAAGTACAGCAGAAATATTAACATTCTGTATTGTCTTCCTGCTTGCACAAACCTGTAATCAGGTGCAAAATATCATATCAATCTGTTATTATTTCACATGTATAAAACTTGAAATACATCAGGTTGATGCTGGAGCTAATTTGATAAAATCCTGTTCCAATTCATGAATGGGCTCCAGCATATTTTCATGTTAAAATTAAAAAGTAAACATTTTATGCAGTGACTCAATGAACTTTTTTGCATCTTTTATGTTCTTATATTCATGTATTCAGTTCTCATTTCACTTGAACAAGCACTAATACCACAAATGTATCTCCGTTAGTGATTGCAGAGATGCCTATCTTAATTGAGAAACTTGACTCTTCATAGTTCTGTTACCAACAGGATATGCTAATCATAAAATCACAATGCTTGCATTATTTGCCAGCCTAACTATCTGAGAAACAATATTTTGTATTTCTCTGTTCAGAATGGTTGACTATCATTGGCTGCACCGGTATCTCTCCTTAATGATTAGCCTTATAGTTAATTATTTCATTATTCAGTGTGAAGGAAATATCGAACACTTGTAATATCACCAGAACAGAAAAACGTTTTAATAAATGAGTTTAAGTATGTTGTACAATAATTATTTCTAAAAGACTTTGTCAGAAGCAAGACTCTCCCCCCCCCAAATTAATCTAATTCAAAAATGTCAAGTTGACAGTATAACTTAAAGTATATAGTAGGAATGAACAAAAGGGAATAATTGGTAATATGTTGAGTTGGTATTTGAAATTGGCATGGTGGAAGATTTCTATTTGTTATTTCTAATTCCCAGTTTGACTGAAGGATGCCAGAAGTGTTCCTGAGTCTACACTGCAGAGTACAATTACTGCTATACCTAAACAATCAACATCACAGTTTGTGTATAGATTTTTCAGAAACTGTGTATGGTGTTCATGGTTTTCATTTCAACTCTTGCAAAATTCACATGAAAGAAGCAAGGGCTTGTGGGTGGCAGAGTATATTCTTGTTTAGATATAAACAAGCCTTTCCATTCTGCAGTGATATGAATGCTTCCTTTTTATTTAATTTTTTTTCAAGGCTTAGTACATTTCTGATTCTCTTTCCTGTCATCTAATGGTTACCAGTTATTTGCAGTTCAGATATGGAATTTATTCTGGCCTTCTTTCCAGTCTTTGTTAAAGAATAGGAGAGCAATTATACTCCACTGGGTTAAGGCTGAACAATTCATTTGTTATGGAAATCCATAGCCTCCTCTCATCGCTAGTACAAGCTGCAAGTAGGCCTGCAATATCATAATATTTCTACAGAGATAATGACTCCTACAGAAAGGACTTAAGATTTATAGTGTTTATGCTTATATAACCGGAATTAACCATAAATTTAATTCTGGTTACAATTCACAATCCTCCACTCCATTTCCCCAATAAAGTTTAAGAGCCATTGCTCTTCATAAATAACAATGGGCTAGACCAAGAATGTCAAACTCACATCCTCCCTGTGGTGTCACGTGACATATTGGGACTCTCCCCCTGCTAAACCAGGTGGGGGCGGGGCCAGCATTTGACGCATCTGGCCTGTGGGCTGCAAGTTTGATAGCCGTGGGCTAGACAGTCCAAAAAAATCTAAGGTTCTCTCTGTTTCCAATGTTAACTTCTACGCTTTCAAAAAATCATAGGCACCATAGATTAATAATGTACAGACACTTCTCTGTAAAAGATTCCAGTCTTTTGGAATTACAGCTATCAGTGAACCTTGGGAAGAATGAAAAAAAAAAATCTAAAACAAGGTTACATTTATATATTGGTAACGGCCTTTCCTCCAATGTCTTCCTAACTTATATGATAAAATGTCAGCATATAATTGCCTGGGATGGTTCTATGAGTGAATACTGCATTCTACTGAGACATCTTCAGAGTTTTTATTTTATATTGGTAATTCAAAATAAATTTGGATTGTACAAGGCTATGAAGGGAAGAAGTTGTAAAGTTGCTGTTTGTCTATTTTAACCTACACTTGTATATTCTGAGAGCATCTCTTTATGTAGTAGCAGACACTTCATTCTCATTGCTTGACACCAAAGGTAGGGATATCAAAAACTGAATCTGAGACTGTCTACATGCAAACATATGCTCTATTAAATTACAGATTATCTCATAAAGAGTGCAGGATGCTCATTATCCATTAGCTCAGTTCACCCAAGTTCTGCTTTAGACTATAGACAAAAAATGATAGAAAAGTCAGCATAAGGTGCCAATATTTGCAGTAAAAGAAATTTATGTTTTACAGGCTTGGACCAGACAAATACACCATATTACCTGGAAAACAGCACAGTGCTTTGTGCCTCTTGCTCATGACTGATGAGCCACAGTCCTCTCAGAGCCATCACTGTTAATTAGCAGATTGGAAGATCACTTTGTCCATGATAGCTTTACTGCCAAGAAACTTCCAGTTCTGGGCATTGTTTGGTGTGACTCAAATTCTTCCTTCTCATTTCCAGTGCTGCAACTTGCTTGGATTCTCTTATTTTCCACCAAACTCCCTTTCCACAAACACACCATGGGGGCATTAATTAGGACACACCTCTCTCGTTAATTATATTCCACACAAAAATCTAGGGGAGATAGATTAGGGAATCTTAATATATTTGACAACAGGCTTTCATAAGGAAACAAGGACCCCTAAACCCAAATTAGACTTAGCCCATTCTATGCCTGGAGTGACACTCCCCCCAAAAACCCCATTTAGTAGGTCAGCAGTTCCTTGTACAGGGCTTCCCAATTTAAAAACCCCAGTTCTAGAAAGAGGATCCCCAACCAAACCTGGCCCTTATAGTAGGGCAGAGACTCCAAATTAGGAAGAAGCCCAACTTCCCTTCCATATACAGTATTATTCCACCCAGACACTTCTCTCCAAGTGGAAAAGGCAGATTCTCTTGCAGCACACTCTTCCCTAGTCAGAATCTCCCATCCTCCTTATAGAAGAGGCTCCTAAGCCAAAGTCCCCAAATTCTTAAGGCGTCCCTGCTAAATTAGGGTCCTTGCTCTCAAAACGCCTTCCCTCATAGCAGTAAATCACTTCCTTTTAAACCCCGAGACAAGGCCTCAACTGCGCCGAGCAGAGCCCCCTTTATACAGAGTACGCGGCCTCCTCCCGCTGTAACTCGGTCCCCCCGCTCAACCAACAGCGCTTCCGCCACCCGTCCCCTCCTCTGGGTGACGGTTTGAGGAGGCCTTCGGTCCCAGCGCCGACCTCTTCGCCGGGTCTCTCCTTTTCTCTTCGAAGTGAGCGAGACCGGTTACACCGGAGAGCCGAGGAGACGGCAGCGGTGGTGGCGGCAACAGCTGACTGAGGCGCCTGGGCGGAGCCACCTTCCAGGCCTCACCGCGGCTGCGAGCCGAGCAGCACCGGTGGCCGCTTGGAGGGGTGAGGGACGCCTATGGTTGGTTTCCGAAGGAGGAGGAGTTGGAAGTTGCCGCCGCCGCGGGAGCGGCGAACGCGGCAGCTCGAGCAACCTCGCTGCGGGAAGAGACAATGGAGGAGGCCTGGGTTGGGCGCCGGGCGGCCGGCCTGAAGGGACGGGTTCGGGAGAGAGACAGCGACGGGAGCGCCCTGACCGCGGTCACACCCGAGCTCTTTGAGGTAAATATTGGCGGGGGTGGGGTGGGGTAATAAGGCTGCTATCCTCCTTTTCTTTTCCTGCTGCGGGAAGAGGACCCTCGCTGCGGGAGAGAGGGCCGAGGCCGCCCCAGAGATAAGCAGGTGGTGGGAGAGCTTGCCTCCGGTGGGAGGCGGCGGCCGGTAAGTCGCGCGTGGGAGAAAAGTTGTCACGGGAGAACTCAACCCTGTACTGGTGTGGGTGCGTATGGACTTTTTTCTCCTCTGCCTCACACCTTCCCCTCTCCCGCCTATCTAATTGCTCTTTCTGTGGGCTGCTGGCGCTGCCCGGGCATGGAAACCTCGGGGGAGTGAGTTGGTGGGGCGAGGGTCTGTCAAGGCTTCAGGAGGGGAAAGGAAAGGGGGAGATGAGCCTTTGCTGGAAAAGGAGGGGAAAGGGCCTTTCGCGAGTGTAAGAATGAACTATCTCGAGAAAGAGAAATGTGTGAATTAAAGGTGATGCAAGAGAGAAACGGAACGGAAACAGAAGAGGCAGGACGAGACCTAAGAGGAAGGACAGCTGGAGGGACGGAGCCACGGAGGTCGGCGAGTCAGGCTGGAAAACCCCGAGAGGCCGCGGCGGGGAAAAGGCAGGCGGGGTCGCTTTCCACCGACCCCCAATTTACCCCGGACGTTGTGAATCGGAGAAGGCCGCAGAGCCGATTCCAGCAGCCACCGGCGATCAATGGATGCTTGGCTGGAGACCGGAAGAGAAGGCGGAAGCCCCCACAGGCCGCCATCAGATTCCCAAGGATGGTTTAGCCAAGGGGCAGAGCCGAGATGACCTCTGCACAGTGGGAGCAAGACGTGGATGGGAACCACTCGCAGCCGACCAGGCTTGGAGGAAAGAAAGAAAAAAGCGTGGCGGATGGGGGATGAAGAACGGGGGAAGTTGGAACCGGAGGAGCGTTCGGAGAAGCGGAGCTTGGTTCCCTCGATTGCCTGAGATCAAGCCAGCGGTTGAGGGTCGTTGGGAGGCGAGAGAACCGAGAGTCCAGATGTTCAGGAAGAGTTGGCTGTGCAAGATCGGTGGGGAAGAAGGGGGAGGAAAAAAAACCCTGGAAAACAGTTGGGGGGGGGGCAGCGGCTAAGAAAAGTGAAGAACGGATTGGGGAGGGGAGTGTGGGAGGCAAAAGGAGCGTATTGAGTAGGAAGAGGTGAAGGTAGACCCCCTTTCCCCAGACCATGAGAGGTGGGTGAGAGAAATAGTCACTTGCAGAAAGAGGGATGGAAAGTGAGTAGGAGAAATGAAAAAAAGATGGAGAGGATAGAGATTGAAGGGGGTGGAGGGAGTAGAAGACCTCTGGGGGAGAGAGGACAGGGATGGTGGGTAAGCATGGACTGTCACTAACCATTGCCCAGGTGAGAGAGGAGCAAATGAGACAAATGTGGGCAGTCACTTAAACTGCTGCCCAGAAAAGGAGCAAATGGGAAGGCAGGAAAGAAATGAGAAGGGTGGAAGTGTAGGAGGTAATAGGAGCTACTGGAGGTTCTTAATGCTTAAGTTCCCCAGTGTGGCTGGAGTGAAGAGATGTCTGAAGAAGACGATCAAGAAGCTAGTGATAATCAGAGAGAGGTAATTGCAGGCGATGGGGCAAGCTGTTCCAAGGGTGAGGGATTGGGAAATTTGAGACCAATCCCCTCTTCCAGCCTCCTGATCACACTTAAAAGAATTAGTCAGCTGGTTTGCTGGGGACCTAGTCCAGGTTAATGCTCTTAAATACTAGGTGTACTTTTAATAAGACCATCAATTGTGATTTGATTGAGAATAAAAGGGTAGGTACAGCATGTATTACTGAACCCTGGGTGAGTGCGGATGAAGAGTCCTTGCTTGAGATTTCTTGGGTTTCAGCAGAATCCTCACTCCTTTAGAGGTGTAACAAAAGGACCTGGAGGGGTAAACATTCTATGCAGGAGCTCTCCTCCCCTTATTTTAGATATTTTGATATTTTGGGTATTTTTGTTCATTGTATTATATGTTGATTGTAAACCACTTAGAATATGATTATTGTAGCATAAAATCATTTGGAATAAATAAATTATATCTCAATTTGTCACACAGCTGTTCCAAGGCAAGATTATTTTGTAAATGATTTACAATAAAATTTGGAATGGGAATGAGTTTGGGGAAAAAGATTCTAAAGATGTAGAATGGGAATGGAAGGAATATAGGTTTCCAATTGTGTTCATTACAGTCAAGCTATTTGAAAAGATAGTTTTAACAGTAGTATTTCTATTTTTAATAAACTTCCTATGTTTCTCCTGAAAAGCTCCATTTTGTTTACAATTGATATTCTTAAGAGAGGAAAAGCTTGCACAGTAATATTGATAATTAAATATTCCACCTCCATCAGCTATTGTTTCTGTGACAGCATTCTATCAATCCACAGCTGTGGCATTTTGAACTAAGAATCATTCCTTAAAATCCTAGCTACTAAGGAAGTAACAGATCAACATTTAAAGGTCTTACACAGGCTCCTATTTTCATAACTGCATTTGCAGCAAATGTTTATGTGGTATAAAGGGAATTCATTTTCCAAGATTGTTTTAAACTACAATTATTCAGACACAGCACTCTGGAAAAAAAACTGGCAATGCAAACTTCTTTGGGCACATAACAGGAGCAAAGTGGGGTTTGAATTATTTTTCTGGCCTTGTTTGCTTCCATAAAAAAAATGAAGTGAACATGTCTATAAAATTCGAGTCAGAATGATGTAGTAGAATGGTATATGAAGTGTATATATAAGGAAGGAGGCATGCCTGGAAAATGAAACCTTAGTTGAGAATGAATCTACAATCTTTGCTCATGCCAAAACATGGACAAGTCAAAAACTGTCTCCAGAATAGTTTTTTAATAAGATTATATAATTGTTCCTTTATTGAAAAATCACAATCCACCCTCCTGCTTCATCTAATTTACTGGAAAGTAAGTTGCTTTGAATTCATTGGCTGAATTCATGTAATACCTGATTTTCTTAGCATGACGCAGGACTTCTTTGTTTACACTTAGTATTATGTGTGAACCAATCACATTATTCAAAAGGCATAGTTAAAATAATCTTCACTTAATAACAAAACCTAACTATTACATACAAGACTGCTGGAAGTATTTCAGGATGACACAGTAAAATCAAAAGAATCAATATCCCCGAAGAAGCAGCCAAGAATTGATAGCAGGGAATCCATAAAATCTAGCAAGCCATAAAACCATGTTTTAAAACCTATTGAAATGACCTTTTTTAAAATCCCTACCACTAAATTGCATTAAAAGTGAATTAAGATTGGTCGTCATAACATTGTTTTATGGAGCACGTGTTCTACTTTTTGAAGATTGAAACTGGGAAAGCCCTTTTCCTAGTCTGCCTCACAAAGATTTCCAATGTTTATTTGTAAATTCAGAATGCAGATGGCAGATTTTTTGATTTGTCAGATCCATTTTATACTGGTGAGAGATCTTTGTGGAAATCCAGAAATACCAGTTAGTACAGTGCTATTTCATTTTGTGTAAGTAAACCTTCAAAAATAAAGTTTACATATTACAAAATTCCAATAAAGGCCACCAAAACATCAATAATTACGACCATATGTTCTGTGCAGAAATGAGGCACTTGGAGAAAGATAAATCTGTTGTCTTGTGTCGAATGAATTACCTTGTTCTCTAGCTGCAAACATTTCAGTGTAGTAGATTCCCATATCACTTCCGGTAGAATACTTTGGAAGTTCAAGTTCAACAGTATCCCAGATTAGAGGAAAAGAATGTAAATTTACTGGTTTTCAGCATACAAGTTAATTTACACAAGTTAAGTCAAAGACAGCCTTTGCTCTCTGAATAAGAGATCAAATGTTCAGTAGTGCTTTAGAATACTTAAGTGTGATCAATCTCAAAATACTTTTGATTCGGAAACGCTTGTTTTTATTAGTGTTTTTTTAAAGCTCTGTACCTCCCAGTAAATTAAATTTTAATGTTAGATTTAAAAAACAAGCAAAAACACTGCTTGCCTTTTTTTCTGAAATGAAATTAGTACTAACATTGCAATAAATTTATATTTAAACATGTTAATTAATAGTATCAAAGTGTTTGATCAATAGGTCTGTATAACTATTGAATTCCGTATACTGTACTTAAAATTTAAAATTTGAATTAAATTAAAACAATAAAAAATACAGATAGCTTTCCTCAAAGACCTACAGTTCAGAAATGTCATGTAGAACATGAGAGTGACCAAAGTTTGGGGTTTATAAGGAGTGGTGAGATGAAAACCACAACAGTGGAAGAACTGGTACAGTGTATTTTAGAAAAACGTTGAAAAAAATGAGTCATGAATACAGCCTTGATGAATTGGCTTCTTGAAAGCTTATCTCTGGTAATTTTTGGAAAATGTAGATGCTGGAACATGTGTACTTAATGCTCTTCTCTTATCAAATGTATTCTTGTGAAATTATAAGGCAAACATTATAAATGCGAAAGAGGACATTATAGAACGTGAAGTTGCCTTATATTAAGGAAAACCATCCTTGCATGAGCAGGTCCCTGAAATATGAGTTGGAGTGTTTTTCTCACGGCTGCTGAGATCCTTGTAATAGGATAATTTCAGGATTTTACAAAGAACACCTGCCATTGCCCAATCCAAAATCCTTTTGCGTTATTCTGTGGGGAAAGCCCTCTGTATGACATGTTAGCCTTAGGGAATGACACTGCTGAATTAATTAGCAGTACAGTAGACTAAACTTTTGACAGGTCCTGAATTGTAGAAGGCTGGCAATTGCTACTTACGCTTGCTAATTATTCAAACTTTAAATGAAATATTTTTCAGAACGTGTTAGTTTTTAGATTAAATGCACAAATATCAGAAGTGCCATTGGTTTTATTACATAATTGCAGAACAAATGTTTTGAATAGTTTTTTTTTTCCAGTGAGATGTAAACAAGATAATAGACTATATTTCCAACTGGCTCCTTGTAAAAGATTATTTTTTTTCTTGTTATGGCTAGGAGCCCTTTGTAGCAGATGAGTACATTGAACGTTTGGCATGGAGGACTCCCGGTGGAGGTTCTCGAGGTGGCATGGAAGCTTTTGATCCCAAAAGGTAACACTTAACTACATAATCCAACCATACACTTTGGTACTTCAACCATCTTCAGCACAGGATAGTCTTTCCATGATTCAAAGAAGTTTCCAGTAAGCACACTAACTGTGAGCTCACTCCCCTCCACCCAAACAAGCTTCTTAAGACATTTTCAGTATAGTTTAGAAAGTATCAAGACTGTGGAAGTATCAAGACAAACATACAGAATAAATTAATGGCATATAACATTTATAGATTCTTGGATTAAGGAGAAGAAAACATAACAGAATAACAGAGTTAGAAGGGACCTTGGAGGTCTTCTAGTCCAACTCCCTGCTCAGGCAGGAAACCCTATACCATTTCAGACAAATGGTTGTCCAATCTTAGAACTTTCCAGTTGGAGCACCCACAACTTCTGGAGGCAAGTTGTTCTATTGATTAATTTTTCTTACTTTCAGGAAATTTCTTCTTAGTCCAGGTTGGTTGTCTCTGCCTTCAAGTGGTTTGGAGAATAGATGACTCCCTCTCCTTTATGGCAATCCCTTAGATTTTGGAAAACTGCTATCATGTCAACCCTAGTCCTTCTTTTCATTAGACTAGACATACCCAATTCCAGCAACCGTTCTTTATATGTGTAAGCCTCTAGTCTCCTAATCATCTTTGTTGTTCTTCTCTGTACTTTTTTTAGAGTCTCAACATCTTTTTTACATCATGGTGACCAAAACTGGATGTAGTATTTCAGTTGTGGTCTTATCAAGGCATTATTTGTCAATGCTATTTCATAAAGTCTTTGTGATATTTATGTTGCCTTATGTTCTGTAACATCTCATTTTAGTACCAAGAATAAACATTTGTATAATAAAACCTGTCTTATTAAATTGTTTATTCTCATCAGATTGCAAGAAGAATTTGTGAATCATATCAATGAACTGAAGTTGTTGGACGAACGAATCCAAAGGAGGGTGGAAAAATTGGAGCAACAAGTCCAAAGGGAAGCTAAGGAGTTTGCCAAGAAAGTTCAAGAACTGCAGAAAAGCAATCAAGTAAAGACCACAAACTCTTCCCTTGTTCCGACTCACTTCAGTAAATTATACCTAGAATGGCTGAGGTTGCACATTGTGCATCTCCATAATGTGGTTGATTTTGTTTTGGTTTAAGTGTGTTTTGAACCCAGCTGCTTTGTAAGATCATGGTTTAGACAGAGCTAGGTATTAACTTTCTGCTGGATTCTGTTCTAAATTTTGCATGAAAAGATATTTTTATTCCATGAAAATTTAATGCAGTAACAGTTTAGGCACACTCTAATAATCAGTAATTCCTATTTCCAGCACACTTGACTGTAAATAAAATTTGATAAATATTTGTCCTTTATTCATCATGACAACTCAACTTACCTTGATATCTCTATACTTTTCCTTATAGGGAGACATTTGTTTTCAGTTGCTTTAATTACATCATATGAAATATCTGCAACTATTAATTAGCCCTGCTGGAATGACATATATATGCAATTTAAATTCAAATTTATTTGGAGGAAAGCTTGATATAATTCTAAATTTCAGATGGAAACTACGTACTGATCTTTGTAATGACCCATTCCAAATATTTTATTTCAATGGAATTAATTTGGTTCAAATTACTTAAAATGGTATTTTTCATCAATTGATTTTTAATTTTGGTAGGTGTTTGCACATTTTAGAGAGGCTAGGCTGGGTTCTGAATCATCCCTTACACTGGTTTCTGAGCTTTTACTTGAATTGAATGTTATTAAAGAACTTGATTTCCATTCATTATAGAAAACACAAACATTTTTTGTCTATTTCTCCCAGGTTGCCTTCCAGCATTTCCAAGAACTAGATGAGCATGTCAGCTATGTGGCAACTAAAGTCTGTCACCTAGGTGACCTGTTGGAGGGGGTAAATACACCAAGGCAACGGCTAGTAGAGGCTCACAAACTGATGAAATACTTTAATGAGTTTCTAGATGGAGAGCTGAAGTCTGACGTTTTCACCAATCCTGAAAAGGTAAGACCCATCATCCAGATTGAATGAGGTTACTCATGATAAACTGAGTTGCCCTAATTATAATTCTCGCTACAACTTTTCCACAATTTAGCTCCCCGGTGAGCAACTTGTCTAGGCTCCATTGTTCTTGAGTGCAGATTAACTTCATTTGTCTGCTGATTCAGCTATTCTCAATGTGGTAGTGCTGTCACTTTTTCATGTTGCAAAATCATAAGCAACTTGAAAGAATGCTAAGAGAGTAATCCTTTAGAATGCCTTAGAAATCCCTTATATTCTTCTTCCGAACATCATGCCCTAATTCTTCCTACTTGTGAATGAACATTTTTTTCCACACATGATCCTTGAGAAATCTCTCAAACAAAATCTCTTTGTATAGATAAGTATTTTCAGGGTGTGTATTTAGATTTTTTTCTTAAGGCATACAATGAATAGTGAGGTGCATTGATAAAACCTAGCAGATGTCAGAATTTTTTTCTTGTGAATCTGACTGCACAATTTTCAAATCAGGGTATTATTTTAATATGGGGCCATTTTAAATATGGGCACAACTATTAGCCACCTGCTGCATCTCAACCTGGAAGCACATTTGAAGCAGAGCCCTTGAAGATGATTCTAGGCCATGGGAGGAGGCATTATTTCAGATACTGTGGTTTTATAAAAAGCTATTATCCCCAGCCTTTTAAATAATAGCACAGGAACAGGCAGCACAAACCGAATTTAATGAGAATGTGTTTTCGATGTGAATTGGTTCTACTTTATCCCTGTCTTTCTGACTCAGGACACTTATGCTCAGATCAAGTTTCTTGGACCTACCAAATGCAGCTGAACTGGGATAATATCTCCCAATGATCTCTCTGCCCCAGTTATTTTACAAGTCTTGCTTTCCTTGCCAGATCTTACAGGCTTTTTATCATTCATGCTGAAAGCTGTTGAACTAGTAGAGTCACATTCCCAAATCAAGTTCCTAAGTGTATGTTATTATGATAGTAATCAAAATAGTCTTAATTCTTCATTCCAAATGAAAGCCTGACTGAAATAGCTCCAAATAATCAGCATTCTACAGATGTCTTGGAGTTATGAGGACACCACTTTCTCAGTCAGCTTAGCTGTCAGTAGTATTTGTGAGACTGGTAGATAGATTCCAGCTGTTGCAAGACAAGAGGGTTTCTTTAAAAATGGGGGGGGGGGAGAACACATTTATTCTACAAGGAAGCAATTATTTGCCTTAATCGTGGAGCAGGTCCTCCCTGTTTGATTAAGTCAGACAGAAAAAAAAGGATTGAAGAAACACATAGTGGTTTTTACCTCTCCAGCACCTTGTTTTAATCAGTTAATTCATTCTGTACCATCAAGTCATTTTTTTTTCTTTCCTGGGGACTACATAGAAAGATTTATCCCTAACCTGGCTTGTCAGATATTCCAATGGTGTATTCATCACCACAATAACTGAATCCATCCTAACTTCTGATTATCCGCTTCATCTCTTTCTTTGCACTTTTCCCAACATTAGAGCTTTTTCCAGAGAGCTTTGGAATAACACATCCAAAGCAGGACGAGCCTGCTTATTTATATCTCAGTTGAAAATTCTGGGTTGATTTGTTCAATAATCTATTTGTTTGTTTTCTTGGCTGGCCATGGTATTTTCAGGAGTCTTTTCCAATAATACTGTATTCTCTCAATACTTTCCCTATCTTGCTCCTCCAAAATCCAACTTTCACTTCCCCATAGAGTTGCAGGAATACCATTCATTGCTTGTATAATTCTGATCTTTCTTTGTATACATACACTCAGCATTTGAATGTCTTTTTCAAGGCCTCCATTGCTCTCTCTCAAGGGCTAGTCTGTGGCATATTTCTTGAATCTGCATCAGTATCAGATCTAATTAAAGCAGGTTAGAGTGACTGTATTCATTAATTTCCGGTTTCCCAAATGGCAATTTTAACCCTATTAGTGTGATTATGTGCTGCCGAAATCATTGGGTAAGGAAATTTGACTGAATCAACAGTTGAATGAATTAAGCATGTTGGAACAGGGTCCTGTAATAGTGCTGGCTGTGGTATTAAATCTAGAAATACCATCTTGGAGAAAAATAGTCCTGAACTGTGTGTGGAATCAAAGAAACATATTTTGCTCAAACTACCTTGTCCAGTGAAATAAATGATGCAATAGTTATGCCAAAAGGATAGGCTATGTAGGAACTAAAGCTGGTGGAAATGTCTCTCAATGATTTTAATTCTTGTATATACAGGAAAAAAATATGATTATATTTATAAATAAATAAGGAAGACAATTTTTACAAAATAAATTCATTGCGGGGCTGATTTTGAGGAACTATGTACTGGTCACTCAAAGAAATGCATTGAGGGATACTTCTCCAAATATTTATGATTTTTACAAGTAAGTGTCATTGAAGACAAAGAAGACATTTAATAAACTCTTAAGTCTTTTTCTTACAGATTGAAGAGGCAGCTGATATTATCCAGAAGCTACATCTGATAGCACAGGAATTACCTTTTGAAAGGTGAAGTATGACTGATAGCTATAAGATAACTTTGATTTGTGTTTGTACAAAGCTAGATTTTAATTGAGTCTTTCTACTAACATTTTTGGGGGAAATGAGTCAAGCAAACTCAATCATGTGATGAATCAAAATGAGAAACTTAATTTTAAAAGAATAGATTGATAGGCCACTAATGTTTAATGTTAATTCTATAACAAGTGGAAATGTATCAAGTGGTTTGTAGTACAATTCTCTGCCCATTCCTTGAAAAGTAAGCTTTGGTATATGCAGCAGGGTTTATTCCTAGGTAGATGTCTATAGGTTTGCAGCCTATCTTAAAACATGGGAGACACATTTTACAAAGATCCATGATATTTAAAAATCTTTTAAGCTTATATGTTTATATATTTATTTAATGTATTTTATACAACTCAGCAGTTGAAATTCTCTGAATAGTTTTTTTAAAAGTAGAAAATGTAAGTAAAATTACTAAAAGATAAAATAAAGATAAACTAACAGCCATGCAAGAATCTAAAAACACATTCTGTGTATTGTTAGAATAAAAAGCTTAGGACAGCAGTTCTCAAATATTTTGTTTTCAAAACCCTTTTATGTTCTTACAAATGACTGAGGAATCCAAAGAGCTTTGGTTAGTGAGGGTTATATCCATGGATATTAAAAATGAAAATTGAGACATTTAAAAATAATTACTGATATAAACGTGGCCCCTCTGAAGGGCCTTGGAATCTCCAGGGATCTCCAGACCTTATTTTGAGAACTGGTGGATTAAGGAATAGGGAAAAAAATCTTTACTTGAAAGTGCCGTAGTTTGGTCTTTGGCAAAAAATCTCTATGTAGGGCTTCCATATCTAACATCACCGCTGCAAAATCTTCTGTGTCCACCCTCTTCATTTTATTCACAAGGCTTTAGAAGCTGGTCTTACTAACTGTTAGATTTGTTTGGCAGAAGACACTGGTGCTTGTGGCCTGTAGTTCACAGGTCAGGTTTTCCATTTTCAAATGACCTGTGGCCACATACTTAAAGTTTTAGTGCCAGCACTTTGAAAGGCCCAAACATATAAGCAGAGATGAGAAAGGCCTGACTTAATATATTCTCCTATTTTGGAATAACTATAGCTGTGTTACCTTTTTTCAAAGATAGCTTAATGTATAGTGCTTTACAATAATGCATTTTGCACTTTATCAAACTGTACTGTAAGCCACCCAGAATCTCTTTGGATAGTGAGATGGGCAAGCATATAAATTTCATACATAAATTGTCAGAGGATAACTGAAGCAAAACCATCATACATCCTTCGTTATGTTAGAACATCCGATGAAAAGCATTCTTAGTTGCAAGAGAATCCAGTGACAGAGTTGGAGGTACAAACACTTGAAAATTGAAAACCTGACCTGTGAACTACAGGCTGCAAGTAGGCTGTAAACTGTCCCTAAAGCCCTGTTTTATGACTCTGAAGATCACCACCATCAAAATTTGGCAGTGTTACTTCCTATCAAATCCAAATGGAAATAAATAAAATATGCTAAAATGTGAAATGAGCTTAGCATATCTTGAACAGTAAGCTCTCAATAATCATCTTGCTTAAAATGATAGCATCCATTTATAAAACTTTTATTTTGTTTCTGTTGTGTGCTTATGGCCACAATTTCTATAAATATTTTTTTTAAAAAGCTGGAAATTCAAGTTGCAAAAAAAGATGGTCTATCTTTCCTTTTAAGAAGAGTACAGCACAGATTGTCTTACTATTCAACTGGGCAGATACTTTGTTTCATCTAGTTAGTTATATTGGTGATACTTCAGTCCATATTTTCAGTGATTTCCCATATAGCTTTTCATTAAGCAGAATATGAAATACAATAAGGAGCTTTATAATATACATTTTATAAATCAGAGGAATAAACAATTAGTACCACCTACTGATAGTGACCATATGTATACATCCAACAAAATCTGTAAGGATCACATGGAGAATTTTGGTTGGGTGCAAGGGGTTCAAGCCAAAAAGTAATTCCACTGACTTCCCAGAGCAGTTTTGGTTCCTGTGCAAAGGAACTCTAGAGAAATGGACCTAGAAAATGTGATTTTTATCTTCAGCATAATTGTCACTCTTCTTGAGGATGAGAAAGGATGCAGTGTTCTTCCTGCAGTTAGTGTTTGTTTTCCACATATTTGGGTGTATTCATTTATTTCTTACTTGGAAATTTCTTTTATTTCTATTTATTAGGGGTGCTTTTCCATCATTCTGGTTGGATCTTAACCTTAAAATAGCAATAGCACTTAGACTTATATACTGCTCCATAATGCTTTATAGCTTCCCTAAGCAGTTTACAGAGACAGCACATTGCCCCCAACAATCTGGTCCTCATTTTACCAACCTTGGAAGGATGGAATTCTGAGTCAACCTTCTTCATCTGGTCAGGATCAAACTCCTAGCAGTGAGCAGAATAAGCCTGCAATACTCATTCTAACCATTGCGCCACCACTGCCCTCTTCAAACCACAGTGTGTAACTGAAACTAGAAGTAGAAGAAAAACCTCAGAATGATTTAAACCATATAGACATAAAAGAGAGCTGCATTGGATAGGAACACAGGAAAGCTTGATATCAGTGACAGCGTTAGAAATTGCATTTAAATACATAACCATCATACTACATTCTTTTGGGATAGGTAATATGCAAACCACAAAAAGGAAGTAAGAAATAATAAGAAAAATAAATTACCATCATAGAAAAAGAAAAGGCAATATAGCTAAATTTAGTTTACATCAGTGAGATTTTTAAAAAATTTGTACAGTTCTTATGCATCTGCCAGCAGTATCACCACGCTTGTATTTTCATATTTATTTGCAAAAGTAAGACAAGTTTTGCTGCTCTTAGGATTTTATACTTGGAGAATCTTATGCATTATCAGATAACACTTGGCTTCTCTTGTGAGTCTCTGGTTTGGTAAAAATTTAAAGGTGATTTGTTGGGGCCCGTGGTGAGAGCACTGGTTTGTTTATTTGTTTGTTTGTTTATTTAACAAATTTATGTGGCCACCCAACTCACACCCCGCAGGTTTACCCACTCCTCTTTGGATTTCATATGCTAACTCAAAATACCTATGGTTACCATCAAGTACAGTTTGACAGGCAATGACCCTTAATCTTATTTTCTGTAAGTATGTAATTATATGGTGTAAATGATCATGGCAGTCATGCATTAATTTTTCAAAAAGCATTTTGCTCTGTTTTTGGTGTTAGGTAGTTAAAATAGAAGCATTGCATCTGAAAGGTACACTGTGCATAAATGTCTCATGGTTGGAAGATTGAAATCCTAAGGCATGAGTTTTATTCATCCTTTTGTTTCCTTCACAGGTTTGCTGACGTAAAATCTAAAATAGCAAGTAAGATTGCATTTTTTAATTTTTTTGAGAATAATTCTGCTGCTGCCGCTTAATCAACTCTTGACATATTATTGTATTTCTTTTATCTTCCTTGAACTCAGGTAAGTACCATGATTTAGAGTGCCAACTAATCCAAGAGTTTACCAATGCACAAAGAAGGGGGCAAATCTACAGGATGAGAGAAGTAACTGCAGTTTTGCTACATTTTAAGGTAAGAAGTCTTATCTCTAAGGCTGTAGTGTTGTACACAGTTATGGAATTTCTTCTGCAGTGTTTCCTTCCGATAAGCTACGTTTATATCGAAGCACATGAGTAGTTTGGACTTGGAATAAATCAAATCAAATTTTATTCATCACATACACAGTCATATATGGTACGAAATGCAGTGAAATGTGTATCTTTCTTGATGCCATTTCCCCCCAATAGAACAGTGCAGCCATTAATGCACCAAAATATTTAGTCCCTATTGATTGATTATATTCTAGTGAGCCTTTTTATTCCAAGAATAGTACTTTCTTTTGTCATCACAAGTATGACTGTTAGATTAGTTCTTCATTAATTCCTTTCTAGCATTGGTATGAACCACGTGGACTGTTTTTCCTCAAAAAAATATTTCTCTAATTATCAATCCCTTCTCTATGTCTCTATGTTCATTTGATAGAAACTGTTTGAATCAGACATTTGTGTGCAAGTTCGGACTGATAGCTGTTATAGACAGAGGTAGAAATTCCTTCTATGCTACGCAAACTGAGCCTGTTTTGCATGTGCTTATAAGTGCTTGTGTAACAGCTCAGTGACTATGGCTAAGTGGGATTAGGAGCCATAAGGATATTTAGTGGTATATTTTGATTCTGAGCATTGTGGTGGCTCAGTGATTAAGACGCTGGGTTTGTCAGCTGGAAAGCTGACAGCTCAGATTTGAGAGTTGAGTGCCATTTAATGGGTTGAATGATTCCCGCCAGCCTAGCAGTTTGAAAGCATACAAGTGAAAGTAGATAAATAGGTACTACTTTGGTGGGAAGGTAACAGCACTACATGACATCATGCTGCCCACATGATGGTGGAAATGTCTTTGGGCAGCGCTGGCTCAATGGCCTTGAAATGGAGATAAGCACCGCCTCCTTTAGTCTATAAGACCTAGCGGAGTAAAATTCGCAAGGACTCTTTTACCTTTTTTTCATTCTGATCTTATATATCACAAAATGAAAAAGTTTGGTATTCCTGAACATTGTATTAAAATTCTCGTCCTTGGTCACCTGTTATCTTATAACTCAATAAAAATGTTAACAGAGAAAATAAAATTCTCATTCTGAATGAACAGGTCTATTGCTATTGATTCAGCTCAGGAGAAAATGGCTCTGAGAGGCTATTGAATTGGGGAAATTAAATATAGTAACATGGACAACCGTTATTTAACAGATGACTCTGTTGTCATCTGAGAAACTAAAAAAAGAAAGAAGCCAGAAAAGTAGATATTCTCTACCTATTGTTTTTTTTACTAATGTCAAACAATAACTACCTTGAATATTTAACTACATTGCAGAATCTCTTTTTACCCCCCATAGGGCTATTCCCACTGTGTCGATGTGTACATAAAACAGTGCCAAGAGGTAAGGGTTTGGGTTAACTATCATGTTGTGTATTATTTATATGAATACGTATACCAGTGGTTCTCAACCTGTGGTCCATGGGGGTCTGCGAATGCTTGAAGAAATGTTATGATTTAAATCTTGAGTAAGTCTTGGGGATCCGTGACTGTCACAAAAAGTATTTAAAAGGGTGTGTGTGTGTGGTGAAAAGGTTGAGAACCACTGGTCTATACATTAGATATAAATATCTTAATGTAGAAACTCTCTTCTAATTTTTCTGTGATTCAGGGTGCCTATTTGAGAAATGATATTTTTGAAGATACAGCCATTCTGTGCCAGAATGTGAATAAACAAGTTGGAGATATATTTAGTAGTCCAGAGACTGTAATGGCCAAACTTATTCAGAATATCTTTGAAATTAGACTTCAGGTAACTTAATGTGTGTTCCTATTTTTTTTAAAGCTACTTGCCAATATAATGTTCACTTTTTTTTGTAATCATAACTTTATCTGTACCAAACGGCAAGAATGTATTATATATGATTGGGTGCCTATGCCAGTCTTTCCCAAAACTTTCTCTCCATTTGACATGGACATTGTCTGATAATGGACATAATAACTTGGAATTACAGGAATTGACGTCCTAGATACCTGGAAAACATCACACTGAAGAATGCTGTACTGTACATGTCTGGTCCTTTGCACATGCATGCTTTCTCTTGATTCAAGCTTTTGTTAAATTTTCCAGTCTTGGATGGTTCATCCAGTCTGAGGTTCCCAATTGTACATGGATAGTCTCTTAGGGCAGAGAATCTTTAAGGGCATGATTATGAGAAGACTCTGGAATGTTTTGTAATTAAAACGGAATGCTACTTCAGACAACTACCCAGGGATCTTGAGATGCTTCTTTTGACCATTGCTTATATTTAGTTTTATTTCCTGTTATTCCTCTGCTTAGGAGATGTTTTGCTTTATGCTTGGAGTCTTGGATTTTCTGTCTAGTTGTATCCATAAGTATAGGGAAAGAAAAAGAATGTATAAGAATATTGAAACCTAATGCTTCTGATAACGCACTGCATTCTTGTACTTAAAATTAGAGAACAGCATGTCAAAGCATTAGTATTTCTTTTGTAATGAATGAAAATGATTTGTTTACTATGAAGTCCATATAAGGAAAATAATGCAAAGGGTATCCGCATATCTATATTTGTTTTCTTTTTTTATCCTCTCCCTTTCCTATCCAGGCTTTGGAACAAATTGGATAACAATGGTTAGGTTATAGTGAAAAGACAAAATTCAAGCAATGCAGAAATGTGCTGCAAATGGGTGCAATGTAATGTTGCCGCTGATTGTGATGGAAATTTCATAACTGAATTAAACTGCATTGAATATATATTAGGCACTTGTATTCTTAATGGAAAGGAAAGAAATAATAGAAGAGTGGCCTTTACTTTCACAGGGTTATGTAAAAGACCAGTTAGAAGAACATAAGAAATCAGATGCAGAGCAATATCTTCAGAGTCTTTATGACCTGTATACAAGGTTGGTTCTATTTTAAATAACTTAAGAAATAAAACTCTAAGAGACCCAGGTTTGGTCTTCTCATTTGATTTGCCCTTCTGCAGTTCTGTGTAGATGCTGTCTTTTTTGGGGAACTGTGGATTTTTCTTTACGCTAAATATTTTCTTTTTCATTAATCTATATAGTAATGTGGGGAAGCTGGAGTGAAAATGATTGTACTGGCTCTGTTTGTGTATAATACTAAGGCAGAATTTCTTTTAACCATCAGTAGTTGTTTTTTTTAAAAGCAGGATCATGATGGAATTATTTTTACACATAAGCAAATTAATCATGGGTTTTCCAGCCAATTTCTGGTTTCATTTCTTAATATTTTTTTCCTGACCCAAAATAGTTCAGAGCAGCACAATACCCCCCACCCCCAAAACCAGAAATAGGTTCTGAATTCAGACATTAGAAAAAGATATGAAAGCAAGCCCGGATTCATAAATCAACAGTAAGCTATGTGTTCAAATTATGATTTGTTTCCCAAAAGTAAACAGTGATTTGTATGGGCTTGAAGTTATATGAAGCTAGCAACAAAGTACATTATGGCTTAACATTATGTGTAAAACCTGTTTTTACTCCCATTTCTGACATAAAATTTAGTGCCTGCCTGCTGATAAAGTGCTAATCTTTGTGTTAAATCAACTCAGAGTGCGGGAAACTGCTTGAATAGCATGGGCTATTCTTATGTGAGACAAATACAAGTCAGTTGGGAAGAATTGGTTTTGGCATTCTGTAAGGGAATGTAAAAAAGATTGATTAAAGATCCTTGTTCTTACTAGGAGATTTTCTAGTAATTTCTAATTCAGTTAAACTGTTAAGGTCTGTGTTTGCTTACTGGTAGATCTCTGGGTGATTTCCAGTAGGTCAGCAAGGATTTCTGACTTCCAGTTGTTTTAACAATAGCTGTAAAAAAATGACACCCCTGCTCCCACCCTCAATTACTTCATAGCATAGAAATGTTTTTTTATGAAAGGAACTATGAGCTATGTTCATTTCTCATAAAAACAAATTCCTGGGCTGAGAATTCTTTAATTTTAAGTGCTTGTCTTTTGCTCTAAGCTCCAGCTGATGGATCTTGGGGTTCTAGATAAAATAGGCTTGAGGTCTGACTACTTCCATAATAGGGCTAGGTGCATTCTGACTCCTTACTGTGCCTCCTAAGAAGTGAACGTTTATAGATGTTATACCTGTATTTTACCTCCTGCAACTACATTGTTTTCTTCTCTTGCTCCTGGCCTTAACATAAAGGACTACTAATCTTTCAAGCAAATTGATGGAGTTTAACTTGGGCACTGATAAGCAGACTTTCCTGTCTAAGCTTATCAAATCCATCTTTGTTTCTTACTTGGAGAATTACATTGAGGTGGAAATTGGTTATTTGAGAAGCAGGAGCTCCATGATTTTGCAGCGCTATTATGATTCCAAAAACCACCAGAAGAGAGCTATTGGAGGTGGAGGGTAAGTACTACTTTTTAATCTTATTATTGTTGTCTTACTTGCTTACTTGTAAAATTTGCAGTATGTATAAACTTCTTTAAGTATGTATACCTTATTTAAAATATGTGGGTAATGCCTATGTTAACAATAGTTTGATTGTATCATGACAGTTACTGATTGATTATATACCATCAAGCTGGTGTCATCAGGCATTTCTTTTTCCATGTAGGACTCTAATCTGTGTTGGATGATCTTTTACTAGCATGCAAATTAAGGATATTAGTTAGATCTTCTTTCATATAGCTATAAAGACTGACTTTTTCCAGCCTGTTGGCCCCTGCATCATTTTCCAGATCTCTTGGCATAGTTTGGTTAGAGGTTTTATTGATTCTTTTTCTGTTGCTTGCCATGTTTTGATAGATATTCTATCAATTCCAAAGCCTTCCAACTTTGCAAAGGTTGCATTGCTGATATAATTTTGTCTTATAGTACAAAAGAGTCTTTAAGAAAGGTATATCTTGTAAGATATCTCAGAAGTTGACATCTCTGGTACTAAAATTCAGTGAACTCTTTCCATCTTTTTTTAAAATTTTCTTTGAAGAAGTGAGCTACAAAACCAGCCTGAAAATCTGCAATGATCTATGATACAACCATAAATGTCCCAACAGGGGTAACAGTGTAATCTCTGTTTTACCTGTTCTAAAAATCGTTAGACGAGGCAACAGGAAATAAATAAAATCTTTAATACATTGGCAAATTAGCTACTATAGTTTATCCATGCTATACAGCCTTTTAAAATACAAAACTATTTAATGCACATTGTAGGTACAGATTTTGTCCAGCAATTAATATGTCAGAGGAAATGAATTTCCATGTTCCCACGATGCTTTTTTGTCATAGAAAAGGTGGTAATTTAACAGAATGCATGCAAAGCATCTCTATTACAATGGTGTCTTTTACTGAACCTGCACAATCAAGATCAGCTTCTGAAATAGCTATCCAAGCCTGGGAAAATTTACAGCTGCTTTAGTGATTGAAAATGCATTGTATGTGCTCCCATAATTTTTTTTAAGAAGTTGCCTGGTTTTAGCACTTATCTATTCATGAATATCTTTGATTCTGCCATAACATCCTGAATTTTCTTCTGAATGACTGTATGTCTCCAGCCATAGAGGGTGCTCTTGTTCAGTGTTGTGGATTTTAATGCATCAGAGAAAAAGTGGCTGTTTTTTAAAGGAAGTATATGTCAAATAATGTCATTTTATAAAATAAGAAGCACCCCTCTCCCCAGTAGAAGGGTATTTGTTTGTTACATTTAATATGTAAATTTGTAGTTGACGATACTTGAAAAATTAATCAGAGAAAAATCTAACATCAGTTAATAATCCTATCTGGGGCATTTCTTTTTTAGCATTCAAGACCTCAAAGAGAGAATACGACAGCGGACCAACCTGCCTTTAGGCCCAAGCATTGATACCCATGGTGAAACTTTCTTGTCCCAGGATGTTGTGGTTAATTTATTACAAGAAACCAAGCAAGCTTTTGAAAGGTGTCATAAGGTGTGTATATGCATAATATGGGACTTTCTAACTATTACATATTAGAATACTCACGTAAAAATATACACGTATTGGTTAAGTGTAATTCAGCTGCTAAAATAATTTTATCTTGTTTTTATGCTGTCTTTATGCATTATTTAAAGAAGAAAAAACTAATAGATAATTTCATGACTTGATGATATATCACAGCTTTTAGGGAAATTGAAGGGCCTGAATAACATTGCAGGAAATTGCTCCTTATTGTTAAGGTCCCCACAATATCTCTGCATTCTCCATTTTGTGTAGGTGAGTCTGGATACCAAAGGCCATCCTGGAATATAGGCATTCCAGCGTTTTAAATTGTCTTTTAACATATTTCAAACATAAAATTACACCTGTTTGTGAAAAACAGATGAACAAGAAATATTGCTTTACAAAAGTACAACAGATTGTCCAGAACAAGAAAAGAAGTATAAGAAGAACAGTATTTGAGGCTTATTAGATATATGTCAACTTGTCTACAAGTTGGCATATAGCTAACACAAGAGCTGGAAATGATTTCAGATCATCACGAGCAAGAATCCGATATGTGAATGCTGACCAATTTTTCCACAATTACACTTGCTTGAAAGTAGTTGTATAAATATGCTTGCAAATGATTTCTTGCTGGAAAGAGGATGAATTTGATGTTTTTCATTTTTAAAGCTTTCGGATCCTTCTGATTTGCCGAAGAATGCTTTCAGGATTTTCTCTTTGCTTGTGGATTTCTTGTGCATTGAGCATATTGATTATGCTGTGGAAACTGGGCTGGCTGGTAATTCTATTTCTGTTTTACATTGCAGGATAAATTAACTGATAAGTATGATGATTGGTTGAAATAAATTTATAATCAATAGCAACAGTGAAATATAAAACTATATATTTTAAAAAGTTTTAAAAGGAACATTTAATTCCATAATACATTTTGTTTCTATCTTTTATTGGTTCTAAATAGACAACTTGTTTAAATATTAGATCTGTGCATGCTTTAAAATATCCATTTAAAGCATAGTTAGAAAGCTTTAAAATGATTCAGAATATATACTTCAGAGCTAGTAAAAAGACAGAACCTCTGTATGTCATTGAATGTACCTTTCTTTAGGCTTCCATGTGATTTTGAAAAAAAGATGTGATTGCTTTAAGAGTTTCATTAACTTGAGAGAATCAATTGTTGAAAACATCCACAATATTTCGTTGAGCTTACATGAAAGCACCATTTTCTGAATCATTTTCAAAGCATGTGCAGCCCTTACAGATAACCTTTGCAAAACAAATCATCCTTCTTAACATGTTTGATAAATTTGTCCTAAAACCAGTTGTATAATTATTACTCATGGTTTCTGATAGACTGTTAATTGGATTTTTTTTTCTTAGTCTTAGTGAAATTTTAACGTGTTGACATTTCATTTCATTTTTAGGTATTCCATCTCCAGATGCCAAGAATGCAAATCTTTATTTCCTGGATATTGTAAATCAGGCTAATACCATTTTTCATCTTTTTGATAAGCAGTTCAATGACCATCTGATGCCGTTGGTGAGGTAGGTCATTTATTGTATCCTTATGCCAAAAACCATGTGAAATTTGGGTTCTGACTCATAAATATTCCTTCTCTCAAAATCTTCCTGTATAAAGCCATATTAAAAGTGCAGAAACTTCGTTTAGATAGCCTCAGTCTAGTCATTCTGTATTAATCTATTGTTTCCCTTGCAATAGATTAGCCTTCCTTTTGGAAGCCTGCCTCTCTTTACTTCATACCAGTGTTTAGATTTTTTTTAATAAGTAATAAAGCTAGTGCTGTTTTAACTATGGACAAGCTTGTGCACTTTGCCAAAATTGGCTAGTCTGAGAAACGGAATGTTGAACCTAAACAGGCCTCTGATACGATCTAGAACAGGGATGTCAAACTTGTGGCCCGCGAGCCAGATGCATTATGTGCTGGCCACGCCCATCCCCCATTTTAACGAAGGGGGGAAAAGTGATAAGTCACATGACGACAACTTGATGCTGTAAGTTTGACACCCCTGATCTAGCAGGATTCCTCTTAGATTCTGAAAATGTATAATAACATTTCTGTATTTGTCTGCATCTTGTATTCGTTTGTATCCCCTTGTATTCCCAAACCTTCCCTTTCATATCAGTTAGATTGTTGTGTATATAATTTTGACATGAAAGCTTATTTTTTGAGAAGGGAAAGTAAAAGGGAGATGAGCTAGAAAATCCTTGCACAAGTTATGTGCTTGGAATATCCAGGTTGTTTGCAGTTGATGCGTGCATTATAATAGATGGTTGATATTAACGGTCCATTCTTTAATTTATCACAGCTCTTCTCCTAAGCTTTCTGAATGTCTTCAGAAGAAAAAGGATATCACAGAACAAATGGAGGTGAAATTGGATATGGGCATAGATAGGCAAGTGAAGATTTCATATTTTAGTTTATTTTTCATTTTGTCCATTAATAATGTATTAATAATGTATTAAACACAGGATTAAATATTATATTTTTAAGAATTCATCACAAGGAGTGTATTAAATATTAAATAATGAAAATAATAATGTGGCAGTTCAGTACTGCTTCATTTCTGCAATTTCATGAAAATAGAAAACAAATGTGCATTTCATTGTAAGTTACGAAGATCACACTGGAACTTTGTAAATTTTAAAATGCTGTTTCTAAAACTTACAACCTACTATTTTGCTCTTGAAGGACACTAAATTGCATGATTGGACAGATGAAGCACATCTTAGCAGCTGAACAAAAGAAGACTGATTTCAAACCAGAAGATGAGAACAATGTTCTGATTCAGTACACTAATGTGAGTAACTATATATAGCTTAGTAAGTGACAAGTGGCACAGCAAGTAATTGGGTTGCTGCTGGTACTCTTTCCTATAGTTAACTGTGCCTGGGTTACATTGTATTGCCTTGCTTAATAGTAAAATTTTCTTCCACTTATCTAGGAATTTGGATGCAGTTTTTTTGTGTGATTTAAGCTGGGGAGAATAGTAGCATTTCCTTATACAGTATGTTCAGTGTTAATATAGAAATATTTCTTAGACCAATTGTACTTCTTTAAATAATTTAGATTTTCTGCAAGAAGTCTATATCCTCTATATATCAAACCACATTATTTGCCACTATGATTTAGCATTTATCTATCACCAGCAGTCAATCTACCTATTCTGTAGAATAATGTATTCTACATTTCAGCTATAATAGGGCAAATACAGAAAGCAAGAGTGAAAGTGTTCACATCTCTTTTCTGAGAGCATAAATGACAGTTAGAACTCTGTGTTGCTATCATCAGATCCAAAATCTATTAAATTCAGATCATGTACAATTTTGTATTGCATATTAGTTATAGAGTTGTTTTTCTTAGTTGTTTTGTCCTGCTTAGTTGCAAGACCTGCTCGTTTTTCCACCATACTTGTCTAATTCTTATAGCAAATCAGCCAAGAAATGATTTTGTTTATCAGCTTGCTTGGTGCAGAGCCTGGTGCTATTAGGGGATTATTGGCCTAAAGTCACCTGTTAATTTGCCTGCCTCAATGAAGACTAAAACCTAGGTCTCCTTGCTCCTAGTCCAGCACCTGCCATACTATTGGCCCTCATATTTGGTGTAAGATATTTTAAATTAATCATGTCTTAATTAAGAGAGCCAGTCTGATGTAATGTTTGCCTTAGTCATGAAGCCCATCAGGTGATGTTGGGCCCGTCATTGTTTCTCAACCCTAAGAAGAAGGAGGCAAACCACTTCAAAAAACCTTGCCAAGAAAACTGTAGGAACTAGTCCTCATAGTTGCCAGGAATCAGAAACTGAATCAAAGGAACAAAAAAAAGAGAGGCTATTTTAATAACAATTTAGTTTTTACTGGAATTCCAATCCCCTTTGTCTATTCCACAGAGTAAATGTAAAATGATTCTGACATTAGCCAATTGTTTGAAGGTTATAGGTTGGTGGATATGTGTACTTTCTCATATTAATTTTACTAAAAGATTCACTTTTAGTAAAAAATCTGTGTAGGTTAGAGAGGAGCAGAGTGATTTTGTAAATAAATTATATACAGTAATGGGTAAGATATTCAAGGCACCATAGATCTTTTCAATAATGTGACTTGAAAATTAATACAATTTCAATTATGGATGTCCAAAATAGACTGCAATGTAGTTACTTCAGGTAACTGGATTACCAAGGATTTCTATGTAAACAAGCTGCTATCCATTGCAAAGGCTTAAAATCTTTTAACAAAAGAGGGGTGAAGAGAATTTCATGTTCTGAAAAAAAAAATCATTTGAAAATGATATACTAGTTACTTTCATTGAATGAAAGTTGGTACCCTAGGAGTAGCCCAGAGTTGTCTCCTCTCACCCATTTTGTAGCTTTCATATCAAGATGAATCTTTTCTCCTTGACATCCTTGTTTATGTGACAGGCCTGTGCCAAAGTCTGTGCCTATGTTAGAAAGCAACTGGAAAAGATCAGGAATTCTATGGATGGCAAGAATGTGGACAGTGTTCTGATGGAGTTTGGTGTTCGTTTCCATCGCCTTATTTATGAGCATCTACAGCAATATTCCTACAGCTGCATGGGTGGCATGTTGGCAATCTGTGATGTGGCTGAATACAGAAAGTGTGCCAAACAGTTCAAGGTGAGTATTGGCTATTATTGCAGATGCAATGAGATATACTGTAGCTTATGTGTATTGAACTGACTGACATAGGTATGCTGTGACATAGTTTAATGACCTATCTCTCAGATTTGTTATATCCCTGAACAAGATGACAAAAAGAATTGCATTAAGAAATACGTAAGTAATTGTTAATGTCTAAGCTGATTTTCTGAAAAGTAGTACTTGATGTTTATACTGAATTTTGCTTTGCTTTTCCTGATTGTCACAGGTTGCGTTGGTATTGCAGCTTTTTGACACACTCCATTCTCTTTGCAACCTCCTGGTTGTAGCCCCAGATAACTTGAAGCAGGTCTGCTCAGGAGAGCAGCTGGCTATCCTAGAGAAGAATATTCTCCATTCCTTTGTACAGCTCCGCTTTGACTACAGATCTGCTCGTCTTGGTCGCCACTTCAGCTGAGCATGCAGAAGAAGGAAACCAAACATTCACAAGGACTTGGTTTAGCAGCAGCATAAGAAAGTGGCTTTTGAGCGAAAAATAGAGCGTGGAGGTTGCTTGGACAAACAAATTATCATAACTAAATTGGTCTTTATCACTGCCCTGTTTTCATTTTGCTTCTGGAATAAATAATCTTATCAGGTTCCTCCTAGACCATTTTCTTCTTTTCCATTCATGGAAAAAAAAAAAACATGGTTGTCAGAAAGTGCACTAAAGCCTTCTAATTTGTGTTCTGGATGGAAAGAAATACGTTTGTCAATTGGCATATCTTATCCAATTGTCCAGTTCTGGATGTTCCTTTTCCTCAGAGCTTGGCACTTGCGTATATCTGTATGCTTCTAAAAAACCAGATTATTGGACATGTCTTCAAGAAGCATCTGGAGTTTATTGTGGGTAAGAGTAGCCAAGGTTGCTCTTCTGCTGATAGGATTTCTGTGGCCGATGGGCAGAAACACAACAGTCATATCATACCACAAATTTTAGATGTAGGAAATTTCAAGGCTCAAGATGTGCTATGAAGATGTTAAAAAGAAAATGACATCATAGCATAGTACAAAACAAAAAGAGGCTAATGCTAGAGAAATTATATTCATTGTTTTGTATCTTGCCCCTCAAAATGGATGATGAATGGAATGGGAATGGGAAAGAATATAATTAGAATGAATACAATGCAATGCATTACAATATAACACAACACAACAGCTGTATGGTTAATTCCATTGCTTCATTTACAAGAAGTTTGGAGATTGGCACAGCTGGTTTTATGAGAAACGAGAACCAGGCAGGATCTTTCACTTACAGTTCATTTTAAATCAATGTAGCATCTAATTTAATTTTCAGAATATTATGTAATGTGTATAATTGACTACATATACCTGGGGCAACATGATTTCTTCCATGAAATTAATTACTGCATGTACTCACAAATAACCTGAGAATGTTGGGTGTCAAAATACATCCTAAATATGGGATTTGGCTTACCGTGGATAGGCTTAGCAACCCACATATACAGTACTTTAGATTTTCCCTGTAGTCTTTTAAAGTACCTCTGTATCCCATATATACTTCCATATAACTCCATCTGCAGCTAAGCAGAGTCTAAAATTTATAACCAAAATACCATGAAAAATGTGGGTTGGCTTATCTGTGGGTGGTGCATTTTTCATGGTATTTTTGATTAAAAATTTTGAGAGTTGGCTTATCTGCGGGTGGGCTTATATGCAAATATATGCAATAAGCGTATTTTTTCTGTCTACGAATAAACTTTCACTACTGTGTAATAAGATATAACAAGTTTTGAGATAAAACAATTGCTTTAAAATCTATCCAACACTCTCTCCCCTGAGTTTGAAAGTTTAATTGCGTAAATGTTCCTTTGTTCTGTAACAAAATGGCAAACGTATCAACTGAAATAGGTATGGCTGCGTCATTACTGTTCTACATGAAAAAAATCATTTTAGAAGTTCTTGCTAATTCTAAATTAGTTTCCTTTTACCATTGTGTGGTGGGTGCATAAACGTTTTTTTCTGTGGAACAGAAAAAAAAATCTAGATTTCCTTCTTACTGAAGTACAATAAATCAAACAGTTGTAGAGACAGAGGCAAGAGTGAATCAAATAAAAATGCATAAGGACAAGAGTGGGATTTTCAAGGTGAAGATGGAAATTGTATTCCAGTTGGGGCCCACTGTTTAATCCCACTTGGATTGGCCCCAAGGAGATCTTTGATCTGTATTTCGGTGTCTTACAAAAGACTACCCGTTGAGTTTAAATGGAGAAGATGAGTCTTGACATTTTACCTTATAGGTGTCCTCCCACAGCTTTTAAATTACAGCAATCCCATTTGAGTACTGTCTGATTTATAGTGCTCTAGATCTTTCTTTAACTGAGCGTGGTATTTATACCAATAAATCAGGGAGGGGGGATTATGCCAAGCTTTTCTCAAGCATTCTGGGAAAATGCCTGCTTTCTTCAGTTGCTCTCTTCATAGGCCATTGGCACAAAGAGTTTCTTGGACACTGAAAGAAATGGAGAAGTGCTTGCCATTTTCTGAAGCTGTGATGTAGATCCCAAACATAGTTCTTTGACATCGCCAAGTTTTAAAGTTAGCTTTTAAAAGCAATGATTTTGCACATCACTATAAACATTTGTCCAGCAATGGGAAATGGGAAGTTAACCAAATTGTAAAGATTTCAGAATGTCAAGCAAACACTTGGCATACACAAGTTGGCAAATTGTACTGGAAGACTTATTTCCAAATGTTTTTTTTTAAAGTTTGGATTATCTTTTTATATGTATATTTTCCCTTAATTTTTGTTTTGCTAGATTTATGCTCCAACCACATTTGTTCCAGTTCTCTTTTAATCCCATTTAAAATAGAATGTGGATGGTTCTATAAGGCAGGGAGTCACTGACACTGCAATGTGCTTTATTTGGAGATTCTGTTCTGTTGCTTCATTGATACAGTTTAAACATTATTTTACTTTTAATAAATCCTGCCCACAGGAAAAAAAATTAAGAGTAGTCCACATTTGCCAGCAAATTACTCATTATAGTGTTTAGAATGTCAGTTATTGCTTAAGTCTGTTTTCCCATCTCTGGAAATGTGTCACATGTCCTATAAAAATGATGGCTGATTTACCACCTTTTAATCAATAAAGTTTGATTAAAGATACTGTAGGAAAGAACATGTTTATTCGTCAGGAGACAATTGCCTCAGTTCACTGCCAATAGTTTAGATAAAGATTGCCTTCTGTTAACAATCTCCATCCAATAGGCTATGTTGGCTGGGGATTATGGGAGTGGAAATCAAATACTGTATATCTGGAAAGCTCCAACTTAAATGAAGACTGTTCTAATTCAGCTACTTATGTTGAAGTTCTAGTAGCACATTCAGAATGGCTGTTGTATTTAGTCCAAAAGCCAATAAACATAAAGAGTTTTTTAAAAGTATTTTTAGTTACACTTCAATTTGATTTATGATTTGCTATGGCCAGCGTGCTATTCTATTTCAAATGATTCTGAACAATTTACATCAAACAACAATGCTAAAGCAAAAATAATATTCCTAACTGTAACATCTAATAGGTCAATTAATCTACAGTGTCTCTAAATTCTTTCCTGAGCAAATTTCTTTGTGTCTGTAGGTAATCCAGATATTAAAAGGCAACCTGCTCTGAAATACAGGAGGTGGTCATTTAGAACAGGGGTCTCCAACCGTGGCAACTTTAAGACTTATGGACTCCAACTCCCAGAATTCAGCCAACTGGCTGAGGAATTCTGGGAATTGGAGTCCATAAGTCTTAAAGTTGCCACGGTTGGAGACCCCTAATTTAGAAAGCCCAGTTATGGAGTCCTTGACGATGATGATCTCTCAAAGAAGGGACTTTTAACAAGCTATCTCTTCCAACTTTTACTTGCAGGCGATATAAAATGTGAATTCTCACAAAACTGAAAATCTAAGTAGTGATCAGTTTCCTTTTCATACTGCCTTCCCTTGTAGTTAATAGATGGAGAAATAGTGAGCTGCTCAAAGGAGTTGTTTATATGGGCAGCAACTGAAGCTAGGTAGTGTTTTCCCATATTTGAATATTGTGTTATGTATTGCACAAATTCAACAAGTAGCCTATGAGTTAACTCAGGGGTGGGCAATTACGGCTCCTTTATGACTCGTAGACTTCAACTCCCAGAATTCCTGAGCCAGCATGCTGGCTCAGGAATTCTGGGAGTTGAAGTCCATGAGTCATGAAGGAGATGTAATTGCCCACCCCTGAGTTAAATGGTAGGGCCAACAACACATAGGGGATAGTTCTTCCTGCTGCTATTGAGTATTCTGGTCATGTTCACACATTGTTTTGAGTTCATAGAGTGGCTTGTGTAGTCACATGTAATGTGAAACCATTCTTTGCAGTTTCTAAGTCCTGGTTTATAGTGTCACCTTGTAGTCAGCAAACATACCTAAAACTATGGCTTTGCACGGTTCATGAACCAAACCTCTTAGTATTGGTTGCATGGGAACATACAGAAGAGGACTATCACCCTTTTTAGCTGGAGATCAGGGACTAGTTCCATCTTTTGTCTTCACCATCAGCCAAGACAGTGAAAATATCTTAAAACTATTTTCAGCAAGGCAACCCTTTTCTGGGGCTTGGCAGATCAATATATCACAGCGTGGAATATTCTTGTCCAAGGTGCCAACAGGCATGTCCTTATACAAAATACTCCATGCTGTTCCTCCCTTTTTGCATCTCCCCATTTGCTTTTTCTCATGCGGTTTTTATTCTCCCATCGTTGGGATCAACAAGCCCATTGATAGACTGTGCGCCCCCTTCCCCACTTCAAAGCAACACAACTTACTTGAAAAATAAAATTTGAATCTGGGGAGGAAAAGGGAGGGTGTAAACTGCTGTGCATTTCAAGGTATTATAGCTATTATGGCATGCAATTTAGGAAAATATTTCTAGTAGCACTTTGATATAATTTAAGTACTATCGACAAGTAAATTTTAAAGAATGACCTTTTATTTGAGGATAATGAATTAAAAGTGCTGCCTTTCTAAGGCTCCTTCTTCTAACACTGGCATTTAATGAGCAGCAATCAAGCAAATGCCTGAGAAGGGGGCGGGTGTAATTATACGCCTTCCAATTGGTTAAAATGGGAAATTGCCCAAAGGGTAGAAAATAACATGTGATTTCTCCCTCCCCTCTCCAAGTCCTGTAATTTTTATTTTTAAAAAAAAAAACAGAACTTGGTATTTATATTCTATTTGCTTTACAGCAAAAGGAATAGCAATAATGAAAGGAGGCAGGGTACTTTATTACTCTACCATACAACTTGAAAAAAGAAAATATTGTGAAGGGGATTGGAGGAGAACCGAAAAAATAAGATATATTTAAATGCTTAGAAGCAGGCTGATGGGGAGTCATAAAGGATGAAGGCAGCCGTAACATTTTAAGGGCACAGTTGAAATACTTTGATAGCTCTCTTGTTTTCTGTCACAATGCAGTTTCTTCAGCTCAAAGGTGGCATTAAAAGGGGGGGGGGGAGAATTCTGCAATTTTTAGCATCATTTCACTTTGGACCTGGATCTTGTCGGATAACCATTTAGGTAACCTCCACGATGCTCCCTTACTGCCTAGCAATTATGACATCATTGGCTCACTTTTCTGAAAAAGCTATTCAAAGGTTAAAAAAGACTATATTGAATTGTCAGATTTTTTTTTTTAAAAGACACCAGGTTGACTCATGCAATGAAAGAAGTAAGAGTGACAGTAACACTTTTTTAAAAAAAAAAATGCGTTTACTCCCTATTGTAGGTAAGAAAAAGGGGTTTGTGGCTATACTGATCAGAGGGAGAGTTGAATGATTGTGGGAAGAAACCTCTTGCTTCTCATTTCATCCAAGAGAAAGACAGTCCTCTGAAGCCATCCAACAAGGGGGCTACTTGACCTCACACACAGCTCCATATGTCCTACTGACTTGAGTGAAATTAAATATTAGGTATCGCTGCCTTCTCATACCCAAAGGGGCTTTTCAAAGGCAACTGGACTTCCTTTGTTTTTTCGTTGAAGGCTTCTCCTCAATGAAGGTTCTTTAGTTCTGGCTGAATGATGGGGAATGGAAGGATTTATAACCTTAGCCAGGTTATAAACCTGGTTATTAGCAATCTGAAGGTTAGTTATTAGAGAGCAACCGACCTACCTTCAGATTCCTAATGACCAGATGATCGCAAAGAATATTTCTTTGGGACAACCATGACCTGGATGATTGAGAATCTCCATACTGAGTTCTTCCCATCACTGGCCAGTGATTGAATGTGGTGACAAATGATTGAAGACTCTGTTCCAGTCCAATCGGTTTTGCCGTGCAGCTTCTACTCCCTGTTTTTCAGCTCTGGAGGCAGCCTGGGTGATTGGGAAAGCTGCGGAGGTGCACAGAACAGCTGCTCTGCACAATCCAGGTGAGTAAAAACAAAAAAGAAGAAGAAGAGAATATAGGGCAGGAAAGAGCAGAGGCAGGTAAGAAGGCCCAAACATCATCAGGGGCAGGTGGGCGGGGCCAAGCTTCATCCCCACTACCAGTACGGATGAACTGGTGCAACCAGACTGCATTTCACCACTTCTCTGTTCTCTATATTTGCCTCTGTTGCCTATCTTTTTATCAAATGGAGGGTAAGATTGCTAACAACCGCAAAATAGTTAATTTTAATATTTAAATTTTAACTTTTGATAAACTTTTAGAATTTTTAGTAGAAATTTTTAATATAATACA
>JAEANM010000236.1:0-40780 GCA_017656035.1 Myanophis thanlyinensis | reverse complement strand
CACAGACCAAAGATGGCCACGCTAGCTCCGCCCCTTCTTGCTACAGACAAAAACGTAATCTATTTTGTGGATAGCCCCCGTATATCTGTAGTCTGTTTCCAAACTGAATGTTTTGATTACTGTTTATAATAGCAAGGTAAACAATTCTCAAATTTGGAACTTTTGCTTTAATATTCAGAGATTCAGAGAGTTTACTTTGTGTGCAATATATTTCTACAAGCATAGAAAAATGAACATTAGCAAGGAGTCACAGCAACAATGATCTATAATTTATGAAATTGATGGTCCTCCTCAAAATTCTCGAACTTGAATCCGAACCCTAAGCCTTCTCAAAATTCTCACCGCTCATATACTTTTGTAACTTCTTCAATGCAGGTTGCATGGTACAAAGATGGCAAGCGTATCAGGCATGGAGACCATTATCACATGGAGGTCCTGCCAGATGGCAGAGCCAGTCTACGTTTTCCTGTTGTCTTGCCTGAAGACGAAGGCATTTATACAGCCTTTGCCAGCAATGTCAAAGGAAATGCCATTTGCTCAGCAAAATTATATGTTGAGCCTGTTGGTCCTACTGGATCTCCAGGTTATATCCCATCACCTGAAATGATGAGAAGATATCGGTAAGAATAAGGAACAGTCTTATCTTAGTTATAACTTGACTACAGGTAGTCCTCAATTTATGACCACAGTTGAGCACAAAATTTCTGTTGTTAAGTGAGACACTTGTTAAGTGAGTTTTGCCTCATTTTGCAACCTTTCTTGCCAAGATTGTTAAGTGAATCTTTGCAGTTGATAAGTTAGTAACCCTGTTGTTAAGTAAATCTGGCTTCCCCATTAGCTTTACTTGCCAGAAGCTCACAAAGGGAGAATCACATGACATCGGGACACATTAACGGCCATAAGTATGAACCAGTTGCCAAGCATCTGAATTGTGATCAGATGATCATTGGGATGCTGCAAAGGTCTTGTGAAAAATGGTCATAAGTCACCTTTTTTAGTGCTGTTGTAACTTTGAACAGTCACTAAATGAACTGTTGTAAATTGAGGATTATCTGTACTTTTATTGGGGAATTGGGGCTACTATAAAGGTCGCAGATGTGAAAAAATGGTCATAAGTCACCTTTTTCAATGCTGTTGTAACTTTGAATGGTCACTGAATGAACTGTCGTACGTCGAGGACTACCTGTATTTGAGGCAGCCAAATACATCTTTAGATTATAGCCTGAGACAACTACTTGCAGTTGCACATAGACATTATGTTATGAATTTATTTTTCTGTGAATACATTTTGAATGTTTGGCTGGAAGAAACTTTTCATTGCTGAAGTGTTGTAGAGCCTTAGTTGTTTCATTTCCTAATCATGGAAACAGTTTTAAATCATTTTTGAAAATAACTAGGGATTGAACAAATCAGATGTCTATAGGGAGGGAGGACCGTAAATTTATGCCACTAGTAAGAAGACCTTCACCCTGGCTGTTTCCATGCAGGCCTCCTTCCAGCAAGTCATTGATCCCACCCTCCCCCACCGCCCCCAGGAATAGTTTTACTTCATTATGAAGCAGAAATGTTTTATTAGAAATTACAGGTGTTAGCTGAGCGGGGTGGTATTTATACGCACCGTAAACCTTTTGCTGATCAAAAATTCCTGATTTGCCGTACATTGAGAAAGGCATTCATTCGTTCATTCAATAACCTAATGTATCTTTTTTTAAAAAAAAAAACAGGCTGAGTTCACAATCTTATAAAGTGTTGCAAAAAAACAAAAAATTCCTGAAAGATTTTACGATTGCACAATATTTCAACACTTTCTTTTCTTTCATATTACATTTGAGGTGTTCCCTTGTGTGGTAGAGGGTTTGGTGGGTGCTTTGCTTCTAGAAGCATGGTAACAAGAGCCTCTGATGAGGGCTGCCCTAAATGTCTATGGAGATTCTCAGTCATTCAGATCATGGTTGTCCCAAAGGTGCTTTTTCAAGAGGCAACTGGACTTTCTGTTTTTTTCTTTGAAGACGTATCGCTTCTCACCCAAGAACCTTCTTCAGTTCTTCAGAAGCTTCTTGGATGAGAAGCGAAACGTCTTCAAAGAAAAAAACAGAAAGTCCAGTTGCCTCTTGAAAAAGCACCTTTGGGCTGTCCTGAATCCTTTTCATATCCTTCAGCATTTCCCTGCTCTGTATGTATGTTTCCTTGAATGGCCATTCACTTAATCCCAGCCCATAGATAATATCTACTCCTTAATTATTTATTTAATTAATTATTTTATTTAGACAAGTGAATGGCACTTATTTCAATAAAACATAAGCAAAGGGCAAAGGTTAGCACGAATATATATTTTTTGCATCATTCTAGGCATCATTTTCAGAGATAGTGATAGTTACCGTATGTTTTAATTGTATTGATCTGACTTGTTGCACAGGGACCCTTACTGCATACATAAATATTTACTGAGTGGTAAAAGCCCCAATGTCACAGCATCAGACTTTTTGTACCATGTTTAGACTAAAAGAACCAACTCTAGTGAATAATGAGATGTTGTTACCTGATACATGTAACTGTACATGTTCACACGTTGCCTTTCCAGATCTCTTTCTCCTCGATCCCCAAGCCGTTCCCCTGCACGCAGTTCGCCGTCACGCTCTCCTGCCCGCAGGCTGGAGGAGACAGATGAAGCACAGCTGGAAAGGTTGTACAAGCCAGTATTTGTGCTGAAGCCAACTTCATTTAGATGTGCGGAAGGGCAGACTGCAAGATTTGACCTCAAAGTTGTGGGTCGACCAATGCCAGAGACGTACTGGTTTCACAACGGTATGAAAGCTTTTTACTTATCCTATTTTACCAAGATTCACTCAAAGGAAGTTAATGCTCAGTCTGAAACAATACCTGTATTTGTGTCCACAGGTCAGCAAGTTCTTAATGATTATACCCACAAGATAGTTATTAAGGAAGATGGCACACAGTCCATGATTATTGTTCCAGCAATGCCTTCTGACTCAGGGGAATGGGTTGTAATTGCTCAAAACAGAGCAGGAAAAGCATCAATTTCAATGACCTTGACAGTGGAAGGTATTTAATCTATTAATTTAGGGCAGGGGTGGGCAATTACGGCTCCTTCATTACTCGTGGACTTCAACTCCCAGAATTCCTGGCTGGCTCAGGAATTCTGGGAGTTGAAGTCCACAAGTCATGAAGGAGCCATAATTGCCCACCCCTGATTTAGGGGATGGCTGGGATGTTTCTGGTTATAATGTTGTACCTGGCTGTATTCCTCTGATAACTTGTTTCTTTTGTCTATCATAGCTAAGGAACATTTGATAAGACCGATTTTTGTAGAAAAATTGAAGAATACGAGTGTCAGGGAAGGAGACAAACTGGAAATGAATGTGAAAGCCCGGGGAAACCCTAATCCTGACATTGTGTGGCTGAAGAACAGTGACATCATTGTGCCCCATAAATACCCCAATATAAAGTAAGCCTTATAAATAGAATGAGTAAAAGTTTTCCACTTGTAATGCAGTCAAAGCTGTGTGCTCCCATCATGCATACTCCTAACCATCGCAGAAAATTAGCAGTGAGAAAATTAAGGGATGCTGAGAATATTTTTCAGGAAGACTAAAGTAATAACATCCTATGCCTGTTTTGGATTAAGCGATTCATTCAGAATTCAGTGAAGTTCTGAACAGTTTTCTCAATCTGATACAATCTAGATATGCTGGGACTACAACTCTTTTTATCCCCAGCAAGCATACAGGTAGTCCTTGACTTACAGCCATTCATTCATTGTGACCATTCAAGGTTACAATGGAACTGAATGAGTAGTGGTTATCACCAGTCATTAGAGTTTTGGAATCCCAGCAGCCCTGTGGTCATGCCAACACAATCTGGGTGCACGGCAACCTGATTGCACTTATGATCAGTTGCTACATGCCCCATGGCTGCAAATATGCAATCTTCCATGCCGGCTTCCCCAGAAAATCAGCAATGAAGATTACAAGTCACTGGGATAAGTCTCCCCACATGCACACTATTTCCACTTATGCGCTCCTGTGCACTCTATCTATGGAGATTCTCAGTCATCCAGGTCATGTTGTCCCAAAGGTGCTTTTTCAAGAGACAACTGGACTTTCTGGTTTTTCTTTGAAGATGTTTTTCTTCTCCTCCAATCACAACTGAAGACTTCTTGGATGAGAAGCGAAACATCTTCAAAGAAAAACCAGAAAGTCCTGTTGCCTCTTGAAAAAGCACCTTTGGGACTACCTGACCCATTTGGCTCTTCTTGCATACCCTGCACAACTTCCACAACCTGCACGGTGCCCCTCATGTACCCTGGCATGCCCTGTTTTATGACCGCATTGCTTAGTGACAGAAATGCTGATCCTAGTTGCGGTTTTAATTTGAGGACTACCTAGATTGTTCTAAATTCTGTGCTCCTCAAATGCTAGAAGATAGAAGGGTGCTGTAAACACCATTCATAAACAATTCAATTGGTTGAAAAGTCCTGTTAAAATCGTGTACTTAACTCTCCCCATTCTGATTTTCAGAATCGAGGGAACAAAAGGCGAAGCTGCCTTGAAGATTGAGTCCACAATCAGACATGATGCTGCGTGGTATACTGCGACCGCCATTAACAAAGCCGGACGTGACACTACACGATGTAAAGTCAATGTTGAAGTTGAGTTCGCTGAGCCTGAACCCGAAAGAAGGCTAATCATTCCCAGGGGGACATACAGAGCAAAAGAAATTGCGGCACCAGAATTAGAACCTCTCCATTTGCGTTACGGTCAAGAGCAATGGGAGGAAGGAGACCTATATGACAAAGAAAAACAACAGAAGCCATTTTTCAAGAAAAAACTCACTTCCTTAAGGCTCAAACGCTTTGGGCCAGCCCATTTTGACTGTAGACTCACACCTATTGGTGATCCAACCATGAGAGTAGAGTGGCTACATGATGGCAAGCCTTTGGAGGCAGCAAACAGACTTCGGATGATTAATGAATTTGGATATTGCAGTCTTGACTATGATGTTTCCTATCCCAGAGACAGTGGTGTGATTACATGCAGGGCTACAAATAAATACGGTACAGACCATACATCAGCAACTCTTATCGTTAAAGATGAGAAAAGTCTGGTTGAAGAAACTCAGTTGCCGGAAGGCAAGAAGGGTCTTCAGCGCATTGAAGAGTTAGAAAGGATGGCACGCGAAGGGGCCATTACTGGTGTTGTAGAAGATCAAAAAGTGAAACAAAAGCCAGAAATAGTTTTGTTTCCTGAACCTGCAAGAGTCGTTGAAGGTGAAATTGCACGATTCCGTTGCCGGGTGACTGGTTACCCACAACCAAAAGTCAATTGGTACCTCAATGGACAACTTGTTCGTAAAAGTAAAAGGTTTAGACTTCGTTATGATGGAATCTACTACCTGGACATTGTGGACTGCAAAACATACGATACAGGTGAAGTGAAAATATCTGCAGAAAACCCCGAAGGTTCAATTGAACATTCAGTGAAGATTGAAATTCAACAGAGAGAAGATTTCAGATCAGTACTTCGTCGGGCACCCGAGCCTAGGCATGAAGCTCCAATAACCGAACCTGGCAAACTTCTATTTGATGTCCAGAAAGTTGACAAGCCTGTTGAGGCAACTACCAAAGAAGTGGTGAAGCTGAAAAAGGCAGAAAAAGTCAGCCATGAGAAAATATCTGAAGAATCTGAAGAACTCCGCAGTAAATTCAAGCGCAGAACTGAGGAGGGCTACTATGAAGCTATCACCGCCGTGGAGCTTAAATCTCGTAAGAAGGATGAATCATATGAAGAGTTGCTTAAGAAGACAAAGGAAGAACTTCTCCATTGGACCAAGGAGTTAACCGAGGAGGAAAGGAAAGCCCTAGAGGCGGAAGGCAAAATCACTATTCCAACCATCAAGCCAGAGAAAGTTCAACTTAGTCCAAGCATGGAGGCTCCCAAGATATTTGAGCGTATACAAAGCCAGACAATTAGTGAAGGAAGGGATGCCCACTTCCGTGTTCGAGTAGTAGGCAAACCAGATCCAGAATGCCAGTGGTTCAAAAATGGTGTGCAGATTGAAAGGTCAGACCGCATCTATTGGTACTGGCCAGAAGATAACGTTTGTGAGTTGGTCATCAGAGACGTAACGGCAGAGGATTCTGCCAGCATAATGGTGAAAGCTGTGAATGTAGCTGGTGAAACCTCCAGTCATGCTTTCTTATTAGTACAAGGTAAGATATACACCTTTGTTTCTGTTTCATCTTGGCTTTCATGCCATCATGATCAAACCTTCCATCCCTCTTCAATATCTTTCTTTTGTTTTGGCAGCCAAACAGCATATCACGTTTATCCAGGAGTTACAAGATGTCACCGCTAAGGAGAAAGATTCAATGGCAACCTTTGAATGTGAAACCTCTGAGCCCTTTATTAAAGTGCAATGGTACAAAGATGGGATAGAGATATTTTCTGGAGACAAATATCGAACACATTCTGACAGGAAGGGCCATTTCCTTTCCATACTAATGATTGACAAGTTTGACGAAGATGATTACAGCTGTGCCCTTGTAGAAGACGAATCTGTAAAAACAACTGCCAAACTAATTGTAGAAGGTGAGGACAGAAATTGTTTTAACACATGCTTTTTTGCCAATATCTCTTTGTACAGAAATGAAATATGAGCTGAGCTGTTCAATAGTTACTAAGTGACCAGTTGTAATTCAAGAACTACCTACCTACATGTCCAATCATTAGCTTTTTAAGGAAGGCTGTTTCACACCACTGATTCCTTGATAAAAAAAAGCAATGCTTTGGCATTATTCCCCCTGACGTCATGAAATTGGGTCCTTTGCAGATTCTATTGGGAAGTTCTCCTTGGATAGGTTATCTCTGGTTACAGTAGTCAGTGCTGCAGATACAATAGTTCCAGCCTTGAAATATAGATCTTTAACAAAGTAATCAGATGCACATTTTGATATTGTGCATAAGATCCAGGACCATAGTAAAAAAAATCTTTCATCATGTGACTGGGTCCTCACTACAAAAAAATTATACTCTCCATAATCTATTCTTTTTTTGTATGTGTCCTGAATGGTGATAAATGGGATAGCAGTAGCACTTAGCAGTAGCAGCAGGTGACTTAGCAGTAGCACTTAGACTTATACACCACTTCACGGTGCTTTTCACAGCCTGCTCTAAACGGTTTGCAGAGTCAGCATATTTCCCCTAACAATCTGAGTCCTAATTTTACTGACCTCAGAAGGATGGAAGGCTGAGTCAACCTCAAGCCAGTGAGACTCAAACTGCCAAACTACTGGCAATTGGTAGTCAGCAGAATTTTCCTGCAATACTGCATTCTAACCACTATGTCACTATGGCTCTTCAAACAAGTCTTCTTTGGTTCCTTTTACAACATTCTAAATATGAGTAACAAATGATGCTCGACTACTTTTGGAGGTGCACTGTTTATATAAAAATCTAAAGAAACCTAGGGACAGGGTGTAGCCTAAACTAGCTATCAACAATTACGAAACCAGTCATTTTAGTGAAAATTACGTGTAAATTAAGAGGATTTTCAGATAAAATAAAATTTTGCTAGAAATGGTTTTATTCTGATATCTATTACACCATACAAAGTTACCAGCTTTTGTTGTTAGCTATTGAAAGCAGTTTAAAGTGGAGCACATGTTTAATCTGGTTGGAAAATTTTCATAACATTTACTGAAATGTCTATATTTGGATGCAGGTGCTGTTGTTGAATTTATAAAAGAATTGGAGGATATCGAAGTTCCAGAATCCTTCTCAGGGGAACTAGAATGTGAAATTTCACCTGAAGATGTGGAAGGAAAGTGGTATCATAATGGTACTGAGCTGACATCCAGTACTAAATATGTAATAAGCTCACGCCGGGGTCGTCAGATCCTTACAGTTAAAGATGTTGGTAAAGAAGACCAAGGAGAGTATAGCTTTGTGGCGGAAGGGAAAAAGACCTCCTGTAAACTGAAGATGAAACGTAAGTCCATTCACAAAAATGGAGCCTGCCTTATAAATATTTCATACCCACCATTTCTCATCATGAATAACTGTTGTGTTTTTTTATTTCATATACCTCAGCACGACCTGTGGCTATCCTTCAAGGCCTATCTGATCAGAAAGTCTGTGAAGGTGATATTATACAACTTGAAGTGAAGCTCTCCCAAGAAAATGTTGACGGTGTCTGGATGAAGGATGGTGCCGAAATTCAGCCAAGTGATCGTATCCACATTGTCATAGATAAGCAGTCCCATATGCTCCTCGTTGAAGATGCAACCAAAGAAGACAGAGGAGCATACTCCTTTAACATCCCTAGTCTGCTTCTTGTAACATCTGGCCATGTTTCTGTCTCTAGTAAGTTTGGAACTTTCCTTGGGAATTTTGTAACGATAGCCTACGTTATAGTAGTAAGGCAATATATATATATATATATAGTAAATAATATATATAGTAAGGCAATGCAAAAATGAAGTAATATACTAAATACAAGTGATCAAAGGAAATGAGAAAAAAGGAAATGAAATCTAAGACAAGGTATATTTTCTTGTCACTGCAGCATGGAGGTATTTTATTAATTTTTAAGAGATGTGTTGACATGACATCACTTTAATCTCATATCCGATCTGCCGTCAATAATTGTCGCATGCAAAACTTCCCACAAAGACTATATATAGCAAACCTCTGGGATAAGACAGGAGAGATATGGTCAGGAACAATATAGCAAACCATCTGTTTGGTTGCCCTAGACAGTCTGGTGTGGATGTGTCCTCTTTCCCTCTGGCTACAGAGCACTGGGCCTCCATATTGGCTTTAGCTATAGGAACACCTGGTCTTTTTTTTCTTATTAGAATATTGAATTTCCAGGAGACTGAAAGTCTTGCCAGACAGGAATCCTGCTATTCGGTGTTTGTGTATCTTGTTTGCATGTGTGTTCAAGGACATACATGCTGGAGAAATTATAAAGCAAGTATATGAGATGTGGAAATTTGCCCCCACAAAATCAAATGTGGAATGGGGCGGCAGTGGTAGGAGGTAGAAGAGATGAAAGAGAGAGAACTAATTTTTTTGCTTAATCAAAACTGATTTGGGAGAGAAATTACTTTCAGGGCAGGATAGGAAATAATGATCTAGAAATACAATTGCGCGGAGAGCAATCAGCTCTTCCAGTCCCTCAGGCAGAATTTGCAGGAGTAGGTCTGGGGGGAGGGAGTGTAGCATAGGTATATCAATCTTCTATTTCCCATTTTCATAGACGATGCCACCTGGAAATTGCCTGAATTACAGTGTACAAATTACCTCCAGAAGACACATCGATGAGGTTTTGTTTCATGAAACAATAGATCTCTCAGCTCTGCTGATGAGGCACTCTAAAGATAGTCTATGAGGGCAGTTTATATCAATATACTTTCCTCCCAACTAAAGAGCAGGAAGAAAATGTATTTAAAATGGCCCTGGTGAAGAATCTTAAATCTGGAATGCTTGAAATATAACACTTTTATGATGGCTATTTTATACTATTTGCAGGTGTGGATATAATTGTTCCTCTGAAAGATGTCCATGTTATTGAAGGCACAAAAGCCATCCTTGAGAGCAAAATTTCTGTCCCTGATGTATCTTCCTCCAAATGGTATATAAATGATGAACAAATAAAGCCCGATGACCGTATACAAGCAGTCTCCAAGGGCATGAAGCAACGACTTGTCTTTACCAGGACATATGCATCAGATGAAGGACAGTGTAAATTAGCTGTTGGCAAAGTTGAAACCAGCTGTAATCTCATAATTGAAAGTACGTATTCTTCAAACGTGCAGCCATTCTGCTCATGCAAAGATGTAATAATAGGAATTCAAGACTGTTAACCCCTTTGTGTATTTATTTTAAACAGAAATTAAGATTATTAAAGGTCTTCATGATATCACCTGTACTGAAACCCAGAATGTCACCTTTGAAGTTGAGCTGTCCCATGCTGGGATTGATGTGGTATGGCATTTTAAGGACCAAGAGATCAAAGCCAGCCCCAAGTACAAGATAGAGGCACACGGCACAATATATAAGCTGACAGTAATCAACATGATGAAAGATGATGAAGGAGAATACACATTTTACGCTGGAGAAAAGAAAACCTCTGGGACACTGGTGGTAGCAGGTTAGTTGCATGGAATCTTTGTGATGGTGGCAAATATCTTTAGCTGGGGTGTAGGATCAGGGACGGTTCATTGTCCGAGCTTGTGGGTTGGTTTCTAAACATTTCATTACCAGGCTAGGTAACATCTTCAGTAGAATTTTGCTGAAGATGTTACCTAGCCCGGTAACGAAACACTTGAAAACCAGCCCACAAGCAAACCTCATGCATAGAATGTATTGATTTTCTTTTTAACGTTAAACTTTATGTATCTATCTGTATCTATCCCTCAGTCTGTTTGTCTATCATCTATTTTTATCTATCTATCTATCTATCTATCATCTGTTAAATTTGTTTGCTACCCATCTCACTTTGAAGCGACTCTGAGCGGCTTACAACATGTCCAATCATTTGTTAAGGCACTTGCAATTGATTTTGTTGTTACAAGTTAAAACTTACAAAAACTCCAGGTGAATTTAAGGGTCAAAATGTCAGGATATTCCTTAACATTCCTAATAAAAGCAATCTTCCAGGACTTTCCAAACTCACTGAAAGAGCCAGGTATCCTTTGGGCAACTGCAGTTGGTAATATAGGATGACAGCTTTTAATGTGACTTAAGATTTTCGGTGTTTGAATATATCACTTCCCCCTTTTTATTAAGTTTTCATTTTCTATCATGCCCCATGGAAACATTGGGGAGGAAATCATTTCTTGCCCATCATAACTAGGGATGCACAATTTTGGGGATGTGAAGGTTGTGTCCTACTTTTGAGTGGCGTGCCTAGGATATATTGCAACATGAAGACCAAAACAAACAAAAAAGATCCCATTAGTTTAGTGTTACTTTTAAGTAAAATGAAAAAGAAGCAATAAGGTTTAATAATATTAAATTTAATAATCCAGTACACACATTAAACACCGCAAGACTGTGCAAGTCTTTAGGGGTCATATCCAAGGCCTTTGGAAGCTCCTGATTGTGTACCTCTGGTGCAAATCCAGCCAAGTGTAATGCAGTTCCATTAGCATTTCATTTTCCTTTTTTATGACCACTTTTCCATAGGTCAGTTACAGAGCATGTTGCAGAGCTCTGGAGCACATCTTAGAAAGCCATTTCTATTTACGAATAGAGCCACCCCTATGCATTCCATGGCTGGGGGAGGGAGGGGACCATCAAAGATACACAGCTCTACACGGTATCTAAGGTCACCTAAGTAATTTTAGCACCTAGATAGAAAATTCTACTCAAGCGATAAAAACAAAAATTAACCTTTTTTGCCATTTCGTATCAGGCATCTGAGAAGGCAACTATATCTAAGAGTCGGTTTGGGTTCTAAGTATAGTAGCAGAAGGTCACTGCTTTTATAGACAGAAATTACCACATGGAAAAGAATTACCACATGGCTTGGGAGGGTACCTGAGGGATCGTCTTTTTCAAAGAGTTTCTAACCATCCAATTAGATCAAATAGGATGGGCATGCTGCTAATCCCATCAAATAATGCCAGCTGATGGGGGCTAGAAAACAATGTTTCCTATAGCAGCCTCTGCTCTGTGGAACATCCTCCTCTGGAGATTAGAATGGCCCTCAACCCTGTTAGCCTTCCGTAAAGTTTAAAGACCTGGCTATGCTCCTGTGTTAAATAATCTAGATGTGCCAAGGGACCTCTGGCTATATTTTTAACAGGACAGATATCTTACTTGTATGTACTCAGACTAGATGTTTTAATGTTTGTTTTTGTGTTGAAACGGTTTTTTACTGTTTTTATTGTTTTAAAATGTTTTAAAGATTTTAATTGTAGTATAAGTTTCTGAATTGCGAGCCTCCCAGAGTCATTAGCCCAGATGGGCAGCTATAGGAATCAAAGAAATAAATAAAAATAAAATGAAAGTGGAGTCAAGTTGAAGACCTATGCTGCGGATAAACGTTTCCTTTTCCTTTTCTTTCACAGGTGGTGCCATTTCAAAACCCCTCACTGATCTCATAGTAGCTGAGTCCCAGAAAGCTGTTTTTGAATGTGAAGTAGCCAATCCTGAATCTGTAGGCCAATGGCTGAAAGATGGAAAGCCACTTACTATGACAGATCATTGCAAAAGCGAATCTGATGGGTTGAAGCGGAGACTTATTATCCCAATCAGCAAACTAGATGATGTTGGGGAATATACCTTCCGAGTGGCATCTTCAAAAACATCAGCTAAGTTGAAGGTTGAAAGTAAGTAATGAAGGAAACCTCATCCCAGATAACATGTATTTGTTATCTTACTTGATTCTTGATTTTTTTTACTGGAATTTGAGTCTATGGTTCTAAATAGATATATCTCTGGGTGCAGTGGATTTATTTTTGAGTGGATATGTATGGGTATATTCAGTATTTTTAATGTCAGGATCTAACGTTAGTTCTCTCTTTAGTTTCTAAGTGGAATGAGATTTTTCAAATGTTCCACAGATAAAAGGCAGTATTAGACAAAGAAGTATGAGATATGTTTTACTCACTGCATAGAAAGGAAAATAAGAATATAATAGAAAATGGATTTTAAGAAGTGTTGATTAGGGGTGAGGTGGTGGTAGTAGCAGATGAGCATCCTATTCAAACCTCTCTAAGACCCACCCAAATTCTCTTCCAGAATTAAATAGCCTGTATGGAGGAAAGAATGAGAAGGCAGGAGATATTCACCAAAAATTGAGCAGAGCAGTCTCCATGAGCAAGTGGAAGATAGCTGTTGCTCCCTTTTTACCTCATAGCTTCTCCTGGGATAGGCATTAACTGTACATCTTAGTTCCCCAATTGTGCATAGTTTAATTAGACTGCTAGCAATAGCACTTAGACTTACTGTATATACCACTTCATAGTGATCTACAACCCTCTCTAAGTGGTTTACAGAGTCAGTATAGTGCTCCCAACAATCTGGATCCTCATTTTACCAACCTCAGAAGGATGGAAGGCTGAGTCAACTTTGAGCTGGTGAGACCCAAACTGCCAAACTGCTGGCACCCTGGGTCAGCAGAAGTTGTCTGCAGTACTACACTTTAACAACTGCACCACTGTGGCTAGGCTTGGATTTGGCTGAATTCTCTCAGACACTTTTCAAAATACAATTAGATAAAAATCTTTATTATACATTAGAACAAAAACATATTAAGCAGCTGATTGTCCCTTATCAGTAGGAGTGTGCAGTTCCCTTCTTATGCCCACAGAAAGCTCAACCCATTTTGTCTTCTTCAGGCCTTTCTCACATTCTATGATTGTTCATACAACTGACATTTCTGTCCTGAGAATCACCAGCTCTTCACTTATTTTCCACATTATTTTATAAAGTCTGGGTACAATATTAGATTTGCATTAGATATGTTTGTATTCATTTTATAATTCTGTGTCTCTTCTTTTTAAATAGCTGTCAAGATCAAAAAGACACTAAGGAACCTGACTGTGACAGAAACACAAGATGCAATATTTTCAATAGAACTTACTCACCCAAATGTTAAAGGTGTTCAGTGGATTAAAAATGGCGTCGAACTACATTCTAGTGACAAATATGAAATCAAGGTGGAGGGAACTACCTACACATTGAAAGTGAAGAACTGTGCAGTAGTTGATGAATCAGTTTATGGTTTTAAACTGGGAAAAATAGGAGCAAATGCAAGACTCCATGTTGAAAGTAAGTCAACCAAGTAGACTGAAGTAAATTTGATGGCATTAATAGTCAAAGGATAAGAAGCACAATTGCTCTTAGTATGCATATTCATTAAGACTCTCTTACCCTATCCTAAAGATTCTCAGAAAAAGAGATAATTGTAATTGTAATTGTGGTGCCTCTTTCAACCGCCTCAATTTTAAACTCTGAAAAGCCACCTATTACTTGTCCCTTTTCTAAGGATAATATCTTAGTTGGGAATTAAAGTCAAGTATCATGACTAAGTGTTTGCTAATTTATTCCTTCAGCTGTTAAAATCATTAAAAAGCCAAAAGATGTGACTGCTCTGGAGAATGCTGTTGTTTCTTTTGAAGTGAGTGTATCTCACGATGCTGTGCCTGTGAAATGGTTCCACAAAAACATCGAGCTCAAGCCAAGTGACAAATGCAGAATGAGTTCCCAAAGGAAAGTTCATAAACTGACCCTGCAGAATATATCTCCTGCTGATGCTGGAGAATACACAGCAGTTGTGGGACAACTGGAATGCAAAGCGAAGCTTTTTGTGGAAAGTAAGTTTTTTTAAAGCTTTCTGCCCAAAATAGATTTTAAGTGCCATTAACAAATGTTACACTGGAGCATTTGTCTCACTTTCCTTTTTAAAATTACCTTCCACAGCGGTACACATTACAAAGACCATGAAAAATATTGAGGTTCCAGAGACTAAAACTGCCTCTTTTGAGTGTGAGGTGTCTCATTTCAATGTACCTGCTGTGTGGCTGAAAAATGGAGTGGAAATAGAAATGAGTGAGAAGTTTAAAATAGTCGTTCAAGGGAAGCTCCATCAGCTCAACATCATGAATACTAGCAGTGAAGATTCTGCAGAATATACCTTCGTCTGTGGAAATGACAAAGTCAGCGCAACCTTAACTGTCAAACGTAAGTTTGAAACTGGAAAGAAGAAAGGATATTTTACACAAGGATATTTTACACAAGCCGGCAGAGCGTCTTGAACAAAAGCTAGAGCAAGCAAAAAATGGACAACTAGAGCAAAAATGGGCTGCTTTCCTTTGGTCTGAGGGTTGACCATGGTTAGTGGAACTGTAGGGAGTCCCTACCAGAGGTGAAATTCAGCAGGTTCTAGCTAGAACCAGTAGTAAATTTTCTAAGCAATTCGGAGAACTGGTTGTTAGAAGAAATCTCCTTTTGTGTTTTTTTCACTTTACATGGTTAATCCTGTAAGGAAGGCAAGAAAAAACATTCTGGTGTTGTTTCTAGCCCAATCTTTATTGCCCTGCTTACAGAAACTGCCCACCCAGTCACATGACGCCCCCAGCCATGCCCACCAAGCCACACCCACAGAACCAGTAATAAAAATTTTTGAATTCCATCACTGGTCCCTACATTTCTTGGTGCCTATGCCAATCTTGCCAGAGTTGAAGAATGAAAGGCAGCAAACAAATAAATAAACCTTCCTTGGGGGAAGGATTCAAACAATTGGTTTTAAATCCTCCAGTTATACATTGCTGTGATCCTAAATTATTATTATTATTAGCCACTAATCCTAATCAGTTGTCTAGGTCAACAACACTGAATCAGTCTTTCATTGATTATTTCTTTTCCACAGCTGTCCTGATTACATCTATGCTGAAAGATATCAATGCAGAAGAGAAAGATACAATCACTTTTGAAGTCACTGTGAATTATGAAGGCATCACATATAAATGGTTGAAGAATGGGGTGGAAATAAAGTCCACGGACCGATGCCAGATCCGGACAAAGAAACTTACGCATTCACTCTCAATAAGGAATGTCCATTTTGGAGACGCTGCTGAATACACGTTTGTTGCTGGCAAAGCAGCATCAGCAGCAACTTTATATGTGGAAGGTATTCCTTCTTTTTGTACACTTTATAATTTTTGGCTTGTTTACATAGATGTGTTCAGGGAGGAAGCAACCCAGTCAGAACTCAAGCTGCATGTATTCATATCAAGGCAGGCCTACACCTGATCCTCAGCTAACACACACTGATTCAGCATAGATTATCTTTCAGAAATTATAATATTGGATTTGTCTCAATTCAAATCTTTATTGTCAATGCACAACATGTATGCAGTGAAATTGAATGAACTTCCATCAGTATAATCACACAAAGCACAGAAACACAGAATACATTCAAGCACAGAATACATCTCCAGACTTATAAACAAATCCCTAACCCCAGAAAATATCTGCCTCAATAGCTAGTCTAACATTAATCAACAATAATCTCTATATATGATCATATATTGAATTGATAAGCTATAACTGAAACTTGTTTCCAACATAGGCAGCTGTAACTAAACCAGACAGCATCAAATTCACCATAGTTTTCATAAAACCACAAAATCACCACTTTGCCGCCCATTCTAGAATATTCTGTTTTATACCATAATTGGGAAACTATAATTTTTGCTTCAGTGGTTGGCCTTTTCTTATCTTTTGGTTCTTCAAAATTAACAGTGGGAAATCACCAAGGATCTATCTGCCTTCCTACTTCCACCAAATCTTGATATAATCTATTTTTTTCTCTTTATTTTTTATGTCATTGAGATAATATGAATAGGTCAGATATGGGTGAAATATAGGGCTTTCGGTCATTTTATTAATGCTTAATCCTAAACCCCCCTTTTTTTTACATAACTTCAAATAGGTTATATACAGGTTAATTTAATACCACAACATGTAACCTGTACTTATATTGTTGTATCTCTGCTGAAAGTTTTCCTAAGCTTTGTCTCTGAATCTCCCCAAAATGTATCCATTCACCCACTTCCAAATTCCTTTCTCTTCAATTTTATCCTCCTTATGGAATATAATAGTGTTCCATCATCCAATCATCAAAAGCTGCGACAGTGGTTAATAAGACTTTTTGATTTGTTCGACATTGCAGAATAGCTTTGGTAGAGGCAAAAATGCTTGTTCATCTCTTAACTAATTAAGCTAAGATATGAATGTCCAAATGCAGATAATATGCACAATTACAGGGTACTTTCTATACTGGAAGTCAGATACTAGAAATTTATATATGTCTATAATTAATTGAAATTATTCTTCTCTTCTTTTAAAATTGTACGTAATATTAAGAGTCGTTCACTCTTTCCTGCCTGGGAATTATTGTAGATTGCTATGATTAATAGTTCAGAAAAACAAGGAAGAAGTAAAATAAATAGGACAGAATTCCAGTGCAGAACAAAAATAAATTGTAGTAACCTCATAAATAAGGTGATATATAATTGCCTCCATCTACTAATAGAACAGATTCCGCTTCTACCTGCAGCTTCTAGGTGTCGCTCTATTTGTTCTAGAATCTAGAGCATTAGATATTTTCCAGAACAGATGGCTGAGTCATATAAGCCATTGAAGGGGAAAGAAAGAAGCAAGATTCATATGATAATACGTAATTTATAAATATTAATCTTTTTGACTCATATTACCTATTGATAACAACTTGCATTAACTTTTCTAGCCCGCCATATTGAATTTAGAAAACACATCAAAGATATTAAAGTGGTGGAGAAGAAAAGAGCTGTTTTTGAATGTGAAATCTCAGAACCTGACATTTCTGTTCAGTGGATGAAAGACGGGCAGGAGCTTCAGCTTGGAGATAGGTAATTTCTTTAGAGTCACATCTGCTTTATTATGTGGCCACACAACTTGCGAACTACTGATTAAAATTATGCAGAATCTGTTTAGATAATGAATACAGATTTTACATCTTTTTTGGCCAGTCTGCCTAACTCTTCAGCTAATTTTCAAGTTTGTAATATGTCAGGTCTCAGAAAAAAATCTCGTCATAATTCTTGATTAATGTACCTGTTTCTTCTTTCATGAACTTTAGGATCAGTGCAGAAACATCCCTAGATTTTGATTATTAATTTCCTCCAAATCTGGGCAGTTTCATCTTTGTCTCATGTACAAGCTAATTTTAGCATTTAAGAAAAGTAAGCCAGCTGTTTGAGTCAGCTGATTATGGGTATCACAAAATGCAATTGATCTTTAGTAATTTAATTAATTATTAAGAAAAACCAGAGGTTCCAAAACATTTCAGTACTTCAAAATATGCTACCTGCTGCTCGCCTAACTTAATCTAGCCATATATTATCTACCACCTGAGCAAATTTATTGCAAACTTTTGGGTAGGGAACATTGAGATGATTCCTTGCTGTAAGCAGGGAGTTGTCATAGTATAAAGTCAAAAAGAGTTCCCATGAGCCAGCTGATCTTATGCATCATCCTTCATTAAATTGCAATATTTTTTCTAACAATTTGGGGGAGTGGGCAACTGATGTTCATAGTGAACAGGGTGGAAATATCTGATACTACCAGGGAGGATTGAAGGAAAATTTTTAGGATCATATTTTTCTGCTTACAGATGTTTAGAAAGACCTTGCATTAAATTTACTTGAGTCCTACAAACTAGTTTTCCATTGCTTTTTGCTTCCATTCCTGTTGAATTTGCAGTGATTTTATCTTGGAAGTTCTGAAGTGAGAATGTCTGGGGAAAAAATGGCACTCAAGAGCTATCTGTTGTGAAAGTTGTAAACCCCTGCATTAAGAAATTAATGTATAATATATTTACTTGTTCTAGATAATTTAAGGATTAAAGAGTCACCTTCCTTGATATGGAAGGCCATGTAAATTTTATAGATCAATAAATAAATGGTCCATCTACAATTTGTGGACTCTGTTCATGATTAGCTTTATCATAGTCCTGTAAATTAGAGCTCACTTGTCTGCCATTTGTTGGCTCTTTTTGACTTTGAACTTCAGAAGTTTGTGAAACCCTACCAATTTTTCTAAAATATTTTAAGAACAACTTTCTAAAAGTTCATTTTCGCTTTTCTGAATTTGCTTTTAGAGTAAAAGTTCAGAAGGAAAGGTTTGTTCATCGTCTTCTGATTACATCGACAAAGATGTCTGATTCAGGGAAGTACACAGTAGTGGCTGGAGGAAATATGTCCGATGCTAATTTGTCAGTGGAAGGGCGTGATGTGCGCATTAGAAGCCTCCAGAAAAACGTTCAGGTATGGTATTTCAGTCTGATAATAGAAATTATTGATACCTTGCAATAATACACATGCAATGCAATTAAATAATACACATGACAATGCAATTGTCATTGCCAGATTACCAATAACAATAATATCATTGCCAGATTACGAATAATAATAATATACACATATAATTTAAAACTGCATTCAAACAATTTTGGAGAAATTGGAAAATGTTCAGTTTCTTCAGTATAACAACAGATTATCCTCAGAACTGAACATTTAGCCTGAGCCTCATTCCCAAATCTCATATTTTATTATTTTAAAGATGCAAACCAAAGGACTGGCAGAACCAGGAGGAGAGAGCATTGATAATTTATATTGAACATGATGCCTTTTAAATGCAACAATATCTTGTTTCTTCAGCAATAAGAGTTGCTGTCATTCACAAAGGAAGTGAAACAAATGAGGAAATATTATATTTTATAGTATCTTTGAAGAACAGTGATGCATATTTTGAACATCCTTTAGTTTTCAGATATTGTGTCAATGTTTCATATTAGTGTAAAAGGAACACAGAAATGTATAAAAAACTATGTCATACAAAAAAAATCTAATTTGATAGCCCGCCATTGTTCAAACAGTATTGTAAAACAAGGAGGGAGGGAGGGAGGGAGGGAGGAAGGAAGGAAGGAAGTCCTCACAAATAGTCCAGTAAGAACATATGACCAGTGACTTCCAGGGATTCTGGAATGCTGAAATAAACAGAAGAAAGAAAATGTGAGTTTGGGGAGAAGAATTGGCTAGTTTGAACCTTACAGCTTCTAGGATTTTGTAATTGCAGATAAGATAGATGTTGGTAGGATTAGAATATATCATAAATAGAAAAGTTATTTTCATCACTAAATGGTGAGATTATACCAGGTGGAATGAACCTCCCCCCCCCACACACACACACAAAGCAATGGTGTCTGTTTACCTTCTGTAGTCTTCAAACAATATTCCATGTGTATCCTAAACATTACTACAAGGCTTTGTTTCAAGCCAGAAATAGTCCTGGACAGAAGCATTTTATTATTTTCTCATTATTGTAATACAACCTCAAAGAAACTAAAGTCCTATTATTGTTATATTCAGAGAGAGTGGAACTATTGTAGCATCTCTGTCACTTGTTTCCATTTGTAAGGAAAGATCTGAAGGAGAAAGTTATTGATTTTCTATACAATTTTAAATCAAGGGCAAGAAACAAGGATGCAGAAAGAGAACCGTGACCAACTAGTATTGTCCTATTGTCTTGGCTTTGTGGTTATTGTAATCGCATAAAGGAGAAGGCACAAAGAAGGCTGGAAAATCTTGCATTCCACATGTCAGCTCTAAATCATGTTATAAATATCTTTTTCCAGATTAGTCAGAATCCTGAAAAGGTAGATTGCTACATATTCTCAGGAAGATGGTTCAAACTATTGTCAGGATATTTAAACAATGGACATTTTGCTGAACTGAACCCATCAACCCATATGCCACAAATTCTCTCATTAGAGTGTTTTTGTTGACCCACTAGAAATGATTTCGAAAATAAGAAAAATACAGCATATTCTAATTCTTTTGGCTGAGAGAAATTATAAATTCAGTTTAAAACCCAAAAGCAATAATAAAATACAAGTCCTTAGTTTGATTAATAAATTAATTAGATGGCACACGCTTGACTGGATTAGCACATGGCCAGCATAAAGTTTTTTTAATAGCTTTTACTCAATAATGCAGCATAAAGAAAAAATACAGTAAAAGAAAAAAAGAAAGCAATAGAACAACATGTAGGATTCTCGTATATATGTATAAAATTTTACAGAATAGTTTCAGTAAAGGGTTATCATATTCTGTTGCACATCATTTGGATGAGTTGTTAAGACTGATCAGCCTTAACAACTCTCTGAATTTTGTTTGCCATATTTAAGTATTGAGCAACACAGATAGATTTAATTTAGGCTAGTTAATGTTTTCTTTGTTGGAAATAACATTTTTTACATTTCTTTAGAACTAAATTTGAATAAGATGAGTCTCTTCACATAGCATACCTGTGTAGATTCAATCAAAGTGCCCTTTTCATCTTCTGACTTCCTTTTTCCAGGAAATTTATTTTTAGAATCTTAGTTTTGTACTAAAGTTTATCTGGTTTTTTTTTTTACATGTACACATTATCAGAGGAGGATATATTCTGCAGTACATGAAATATACTGCATAAAATAATGTGATGAAGGGTCTTCCTTTATAAAAAATTTGGAAAATGAGAATGAAATATATAATATTGAAATATATAAGTTTTTAATAAATTTAGTGCTTGTTTTTGTCTGATTGCATAGCTCAAAAAGTAATACATCTATTTTATATGATGCCAAGGGCAAATCAGTTTCATTTCCATTTGATAACTAAAAATACTAATTATAGGATTTATATTCACAAAACTGTTATCATCTTTCTGTTTAACTCATAGGTTCTTGAGAGGCAGCGAGCTGTAGTAGAATTTGAGGTCAATGAAGATGACATTGATGCTCACTGGTACAAGGATGGAATTGAGATCAACTTCCAGATTGAGGAAAGGTACCATTATGTGGTGGAAAGACGTGTCCATAAGATGGTCATCACAGAAACTAGATATACAGATGCTGGAGAATATACCTTTTTAGCTGGAAAAAATAGGAGTTCCATCACTCTTTATGTAAATGGTAAGATAGTGGCTTATTTTGAAATAAATATTTTGTTTTAACCTCTGTACCCCAAGCGAATAAATTACATGCTCTAGCTCTCTTTCTATGCTACTTTTTTTACTTTTATTCAATTGCACATCAGCAGAAAAATCTCATATTTTTAATACCCATGTTCTCCATATCACATATCAACTGCATTTTAATCTGCCTACCTGCTGAAAATCTTCACTGCAGTGGAATTGTTCTATCATAGTCTTTTTCCTGATGTAAGAGACTTGTAAGAACAGATAACTCAAATAATCAGTGGATGTGCAATTCACATATTTGTTATGTTCATATATTATTGAAGACCGCCTGAAAAGCTTTATGGCTGAACACAGTTGCATTGAGATTCAATCAGATTAATATCAAAATAGAATGAACCATGCTAGAAAAATTCAGATGATGATGGTGGTGGTGGTTTCTTGTTTGATTTTCAGCCCCTGAGCCACCTAAGATTGTAAAGGAGCTACAACCAGCCACTGTGGAGTCTGGGAAACCAGCCCGATTCTGTGCTGTTGTGTCAGGCAGACCTCAGCCCAAGATCTTCTGGTACAAAGATGAGCAGCCTCTTTCTCCAGGCTTTAAAGTGAAGTTCCTTCATGATGCCCAAGAGTACACCTTGTTGCTGATTGAGACTTTCCCTGAAGATGCTGCCGTTTACAAAATTGAAGCAAAGAATGACTATGGCGTTGCCACCTCTTCAGCTTCCCTTTCTGTGGAAGGCAAGTTCTTGCAGTTCTCTGTCTCAAGGCTTTCTGAAATGCATTTTCCACATTGTATTATGTGTGCTTTTCCATGGAAAGCTAATAATTGCTTTTAATTGTTTTTCTTTAGTTCCAGAAGTTGTTTCTCCTGATGTAGAAGTGCCAATTTACCCACCTATCATTATTACACCGCTCCGTGATGCTATTACATCTGAGGGTCAATCCACTTTCTTTCAGTGCAGAGTTACTGGGACAGGTTAGTTGTACTCTTTGATCTGAAGACAAAATACTCAGTTGAAATCAAGCTTCTCTAAATGATACAGATATAACTCTGTGTGTGGGTGGGTGTATGTGTGTCTAATTAGCTAGCTAAAACTTTTCTGTAATGTAAAACATTACAAAATCAGTGAAAAACTCAACCATTTTGCCCTTTTAAGTACAATACACAATTTTAACCATGTTTTCCTGGCTTTCAAACTTCAAAATATGGTGCATTGATAACTAAGAATCTTAAATGGTACTGTGAGCGTGAAGAATGACTACTGGTAGGATTGTTTTTTTAAAGATCATTTTTTTCATGCATTTGGTTGCTAATTCTCTGCATATGAATTTGGGTACACGTCCTCATGTACAAATTATCTGTGGGTCTGTGGAGAATGATAAAACCAACCCAAGTCTCTTCCAAACATTATCTTGTCTCCCAGAACATAAGGAATTTTTGGCCCTCTTTATTTATATTAATAGTTCTTGCCTATTTTCCTCAAGGCCATCTCTGTGATTGCTTACAGTGTCTTCTTAATTACAAAAGTTGTATACATGTCAGAACAGGAGCAAATCTTTTTAACTGCAAAAATAATTATCATGAAAGAACTAACCCCGTATCCTAAAAATTAACATTTTTTAAAAAAGGAGATATGAATACCATGCGCCTCTGATCTTAAAAGTGGGAGAAGTGAGGAATTACTTTAGCAGTAATTTAAAAATGAACAGGGGAAGAAATCCTATAGCTGTTCATTTGATTATTTATCCTGCTTACTGAAATGTTAATTGTAATGGAGAATGAGGATATTTGCAGCTTTGATTAATTCGTCTGTACCAGTCTTTCATAAATCCATAAGCTGGATTTATGTATAAGCTGTATGAGTTACTGAGCTCTCCCAGTATATCCGTAAGGTTGTAGAAATGGAATAGCTCTGACTATAGTTACCACTAAAGTTGTCTTGTGTCTGCTGTAAAATTTTAACAAGATTCTCAAATGATGTTTTCATATATCTGGGCCGTATAATGGTAGCTAGCAGGAGGAAAAAAAGACATGTGGGAAAACAATACAAAGGCAGTAAGAGAGTGGTGAGATCTCAGTATAGAATTTTAATATCTAATATCCATTTTAATTCTGACATGAATAATATAACAAAATCCCAGTGTTTTCATTAATTTCCTTATTAAGAATGGCATACACACAAAACTCCTCAAAAGACATTTTCTCTTCTCTCCCATTTTATTTGCACTGGAACAGATCTCAAAATCGCATGGTATAGCAAAGACAAAGAAATCAAGCCATCACGCTTCTTTAGGATGACCCAGTTTGAAGACACTTACCAGCTGGAGGTAGCAGAAGCTTACCCAGAAGACGAAGGAATTTACACCTTTGTTGCCAGCAATCCTGTTGGCCAGGTGTCAAGTACAGCTACTCTCAGGCTGGAAGGTACAATGTGCTGTCAACACAGAACCTGCCCTACATTAATTTGCATGCGTTTCAAGAGTAATACCCATTCATAAACTTACATGTAATTGTCTTTCCTGTCTTCTAATTCAAATAATCATCATTCCCATTGTCTGATGTCCCCAGTATCCATGTTCTCTCCAAGGTATAAGCTTTGCCCACTTCATATTGTTTCAGTGTTCCATTCATTTCACTCTTCCATTCTGTTTCTAATTAGCATTTAGCCTGGACCAAAAAGAGCATTTTAAAAAATCCTCTTTATCATGGGGAGATTTATTTTTTTCATTGCCATAATTGAAAGCAAGCAAGCAAGCAGAATCCAGAGAAGCCTGCTGACTTCCTATCTTTATTTCATTTCATTTCAGTTATTTCTTTTCTTTTCCACACCTTACACTAGACCAGGGGTCTCCAACCTTGGCAACTTTAAGACTTGAGGACTTCAACTCCCAGAATTCCTGAGATTTCTGGGAGTTGAAGTCCACAAATCTTAAAGTTGCCAAGATGAGAGACCCCTGAACTAAACCACCTTCAATTTTGTGACTGCTGTTGTTCAAAAGCAACAGCCCAAAGATGCTTTCTGTGGGTTTCTCAAAATGATCACACCAAAAACTGTGCACTATTGTAAATACAAGAAAAGGGAAGACATAGGATTATTTTTCTTCTTTGCCATCTCAAGTGTGCAAGAGATGATCTAAGATGAGTTTTGAAAGGAATGTCTGAGGATGCGGAAATTGCTTCTTTTTGGTCTGCATGTTTACATCTGTAATTTTGTTACATTTCCATATTAATTTGCACTTTAAAAATTTCTGGTCCAAACATAGCACATAATATGTATTTCCATGTGTATTTCCTCTCAAAATGGGCATATAAGTAAAAATATGTATTTTGACCCCTGTAAACTGACAAGTGCAGTATATAGAAACAAAATGGAATATAGTAGATAGATTGGATCCTCAATTTATTTCAGGAAATGTAAATGCAATAATGTTACATAATCATTTTCAAAATCACAATCCAGGCTTCCCAAATAGAGCATGGGAGTATCAGCTGATCAGATAATTTGGTTCAGATATCCCACAAAGCATGTCCAAGCCACTTTGGATATCTTTGGATATATGCTATGATGTGCTGTATGCGTATATATATTCAATGTTGATCATATAGACATCATGGTCAATGTTGACCAGCCATGATGTATGTAGGTATATATAATTAATGTTGACTATATATACATCATGGCCATGTTGAAAAATGTGATGTGATGTGTGTGTGTGTATGGACAATGTTGACTATATATACAACATGGTCAATGCTGACCTGCCATGATGTATATGTGCATATAGACAATGTGGATATATGGTCAATATCGGACTGCTGTGATGTGTGCTTATTATGGTCAATGTTGACTATATACACCACATGGTCAATGCTGATCTGCTGTCATGTATGTGTATATATAGTCAATGTTGACTTTGAGTTGATGCCTTGACTAGTTAGACATTATTAATATCAATGACATTCAATTTATGTAAGACAAACAGGACAAGGAATGCCCACTTGAGCACAAATAGGTACATCAGCATTCCAATGTATTTTTGAAAAACAAAGGAGGAATTCTATAGGTAATGTACCTAGGTTTCTACCACTTCTTTAACAGAGGAATATAAGGAAAAGAGTCACTCATAAATCAGATGTGAATGTTTGTCAAAAGCAATACTCTGATTGGAGGCTTGAGATGTTTGATCCCATACTGAATCCCAATTTTTGTTTGGAGTTTCAATGATAAATGTTGTCAGCTGGGAAAGGAGAAGTATAATGGAAGACCGGTAGGAGAACAAGAGATGCTGAGTAGGTGTAAGCAATTAAAAGATAACATGCTTCTTTTCAGGGTTTAAGGTTGAAGAAGGTACCTCCTATTCCCAAAGGCATGTTTCTTCATCTGTTTCCATTAAGAAGGACTCCATTGGCCAAAGGCCCATCTTTATCCAGCCCATTTCCAGCTGTAGCGTATGCAGCGGGGAAACAGTCAGATTCCAGGCCAGGCTTTCTGCCAGGCCAAGCCCAGAGATCCTCTGGTTTCATAACCAGCAGCTAATGTTGCCATCCAAAGATGTAGTGTTCCATTTTGATGAGTCGACCGGCACAGCCATATTGATAATAGTAGATGCTTTCTCAGAACATGCTGGGCAGTATTCTTGCCAAGCCAGAAATAGTGCTGGAGATACAACTTGTACAGCTACACTTACAGTGACCACTGAAGGTAAAGCCCCGTTTTTCTTCCTAGGGATTCAGTTTGTTGCATAAACCACACATTCCAGATTGTGACTAATGACACCCTCCCCCCCCCTTTTCCTCATTTCACACTTCTTTAGATGTACTGTCACTAATGTGGGTAAAATTCTAGCAGTAATCAAATAGAGGCACTCTTCTTTCCTCTTCTTTCAAGTGTCCAATTGTTTAATGTTTGCCTTCCTACCTCTATATTTCAGAGTCAACTCCCAATTTATAAAACTAAATAGATGCACACTTCAAGATAGGGAGGTGTTGGCAGTTGGTCAAATTCTCTGAGGTTTGCTCTACTCGGTTTTAAAAGGAAAACATGGGGGACCTAATGAGAGATGACAGTTGTTCTCTTGGGGATCGTAATCACCTTTAAATTGCCATGGACAATGTCGCAATGAAAAGAAGAAACAAATGCTCATCCTATCAGCATGAACACCCTTCATTTTTCATTCATCATTCATTTGTGGCTGGAGTTTCTTATGTATTATGCTTCCTACCAAAAGTGCCCTAATGAATGCATCTGGCATGCCGGCCATACCAAAGAAGATGACATGTTTTGTTCTCATCATCTGTGATATGTAATTTTGTTTTTTAACTGGGCAATTTAAAGGGAATTCAGTATTAATCGTATGTTTTGTTACTTGATTACACAGTGCACGCCCTAGATAGGCAAAGTTCTGGGAAAGATGTAAGAAAATCTGTCCAGGACAAATCAGAACTTTACATTGCTTCCCCTTTTGCAAAGAAGGAAAGCCAAGTTTATGTAAAGGAAATTCAGTCCATGCAAGAGCCTTCAAAAGAAACGCTTGTGCAGGTGTTTGGTGGAACTTCAACCTGGAAAGCTGCAGCTGGGAAAGAAGCAGGGATGCTCCAGTCTACAATCATAACTCAGAAATCAGAAAGTGCCAAAATAGGTACAACCTCAAGTCAAGTAGAAAGAGAGACTGCTCCAAAGATTCTTCTGAAGCTTCATGATCTCACTGTGAGATGTGGTGACACTGCTCAGTTTATGTGTGCTTTTGAAAGCGAGAACTTCAATGTAATTTTATGGACCCATAATGGAGAAATGCTTCAAGAGTCCAAAAGAATAAGCGTGTCACAAAGTGGAACTGTTCTGTTTCTCACCATTATTAACGTCCAACTTCTAGATCAAGGATTATATAGCTGTACTGTTCGTAACGACTACGGAGAAGTAACGACAACTGCTATACTAACTGTAGAAGGTGGTTATTCTGATTTTTAACATTGTGCTACTTAACCTCATTACGGCTCATTACCTCAACACTTATGGCTTCATTGCTAGCGTTTGATTTAGTCTTAATTTTCAGTCCCACTTTGCCCCCTAGATTTCCCAAAAGGAAGATCTAATCTGTTCCAGGAAATTGAAAAGTGTTCTGTAAAAAAATGAAGTAGAAGGATTAGATTTTTAAAATTCATATTTAAAAATTGTTCTCGCTTTGGCAGATTCTGTCTTTAAGCAGATGCAATCATACTCTGAAACATGTTTAATTTATATAACTTGTTTTTGTTTTAACGGATACTTTAACGGATGCTATTAAGTCTTCTATTCTGCTTAAATCCATATTTCTTTTTCGGTAGTATCATAATACAACTGAAAATTTTCCACTCCTGATAGATTATATCAGAATAATAATTTGTATTCTTCTGAAGACTGAGCATTCCTTTTTCCTTTTTTGGTTACAAATGACCTGAAAGTACATTCAAAACAGCAGGAATGCCATGCTGAAGCAAAATAGAAAATATGTATTTTTAATCCATTCAGTTAGCTCCTCCCAATTGATTTTTACTCATTTCTGTATCTGCATTCCAGGCTGTGAGAAAGAAGCTTTGATGCCATGATAACATTTGTAAATTTAATATGAATTGACTCCTGGCCCTCATATCCATAATAAAAATTCCAAAGACCAGCAACAAGGAAATAGACAAAAATATACAATGTTTTTGAATATATGAATCTGTTCTAGTTCCTCTGATATCATTGATACTAAATCAAAGGTCAATGACATATATTTTTCCTAAAACGAATAGAACCCTTAAATGTGGAATAGAATAGTAAATGAAATAAGATCTTATTGCTTTTGCACTAACATGCTGAACATTTTACACCATATTAATAACTTTATATATGTGTGTGTATATCTTTCTACATTGAGAGTTTGAGTGCTACAAAACCTCTAACCTTATCCTAACTTTATTCTTACCTAGCTAAAGAAGCGCAAGACAGGAAAGTAACAAAAATTACCCTTGAATCAGATACTAAAAGCATAAAATCAGTCAAAGAGTCTCAGTTTAAAGCAGCCTATGAATACAAGGAAGAATCCTCCACAGAAACTTCAAGTGTGATAGTATCTTCAGCTCAAACAATCAAACAAAGGAACCAAGATTACTATCCTGACATAGTGCCCTGTGAAGAAGACATCGCAGAACCTAACACCACCGCACCAGTCTTCCTTGATTCTCTGCCCCCAGAAACCTTGGTCAAAGAAGGAGATGATGTTTCACTTTTCTGTGTAATCAAAGGTGTTCCCACACCTTGTGTCATCTGGCTGTATAATCAGTTAATAGTTGAGGAATCTGCATTATGCTCTTTAAGACATGATGGTCCCCTATGCAGTTTAAAATTACTGAAAGTTAATGAGAATCAGAGAGGTATATACAAGTGCAGAATAATTAATTCTGCAGGACAAGCCGAGTGCAGCACACATCTGAGAGTGACAGGTTGGCAACTGCATGTTCCTTCCATATACAATCTCCTCCTGCACTGAAACCTGCTTGCTTCTCAATACATGATATATACTGTAAAAAACTGTGGATCAATGAAAATTTTCATCACATTGTATTAAAGGCATGTGAAAGGCATGTTGAATTACCCCATTTCTCCCCCCCCAAAAAAAGAAGAAACCTTTTTTTTAAGGTTGTGGATGAATAGAACACTCTTTAGTTTCACTTTTTATAGACTTAACTGGGCATCTCCTGGCATGCACACGTCTGTATGTTTGTGTGATTTCTTTTTCTTATAGCAATGCATCATGATGAAGTGTTGTTCCATCATAGTATTCAAGTGTTTCTTTCTTTCTTTGTTACAGATCTGGAAAAAGTTATTCAGGAGAAGATAGAGCAGCAAATTGAAATGGAAGTTAAAGGTACAGTTTCAAAATGATGTTATACTACCTTTAGCGTCAAGGTTCAGTGACCCCTTTAAAAAGCCTATTCAAGCAAAATTGTATTCTGAGACATTCAAATATGCTGCATGTTTTGGGGTTTTTTTTGTGTCTAAATATGCTCTAGACATTTTGCATTACAAAGAAGTATGAGTTTTAAAGTAGATTTAAAGCTTTCATTTTATAGACCTGCCATTTTTATTTTCAGAACATGCTATGCAGCTGGTTGCAAAAGCTTTCCTTTTACACATCTCCTTCTAAATGCATGAAGACTCTTAAAATTCTACTGAATTTCTAATAATAATTTAAAACATTAAATTAATTTGTCAGTGAAATTGGGGTGGCATTTGTTTATGAAGTGGTTTTATGCAAGAAAATAAAAGTGATCGATTTCCATTGTGCCCTCCTGTTGTATGCCTTTAATTCTCCATGGTAGATTTCTTACCTTGGCTTGCAGATAGAATAGTTGGTTATTGTTGCTTGCTCCTTTTTTCTTTTTTTTTCTTCTTTTGCATTAGATTGTGAGGTTAGCAGCTGTATTAGTTCGAATAAACGCCTTCTCATTTTAGTAAATTACTTATAGTTAACTTTTAATAGTTTTGAAAATAATCTTTTTAAATTGTTTGGCCATCGTAACTCACAAAGATCTCAGAAAGGGCGTTTATTCTACTGTCTGCAAGTCAGGTAAGAATCTCCTCCCCCCATCCCTTTGCAAACAAAACATATAAATTAAATAACAAAAGCTTTTGGGGCGGTAAAACATGCACTCACAAGAACATGTCCTTTTGAGATTCATTTTTACTTGTTGCTGAAGAAATTTTCCACAGTTGGAAGAAAGAACCGACAATGAACGATTTTCGAGTCAGAATCATTAAAACAGAGCAAGTGTTGCGTTTATTCGAACAAATATGGTGAGTGAATTTTTTTATGTCTTTGGGATGAATTTGTAGCATGCTCATTATTCATTTTTTTTCTTTATCTGTTTGATGGAAGAGCAAAGTGTGCTGCAATATAATGTTATTCTCTTGCAGAATTGTTCTTCGGTGAAGAGACAGAATATACCGCAGAAAAGTCCATTAATGAAGAAGAAACATTTGCTGATTCAGAGGATCTTCTGAGATCTTTTTCTGACCAGAAGTGTGCAAGTAGAATCAAAGCTATGGCCTCCTGTCCTGAGAAACTGAAACCTTCTTTCCTACAAAAATTAAAATATCAATCAGTTTTGGTTGGAGAACCAGTTGTTTTCCAGTGCAAACTAAGTGCTTATCCGTCACCCAAAGTTACGTGGTTTCATAATAACAAACAAATCCCCCAAAGTCTACGAAAAATAATAAAAAACAAGAACTGCATGGATATGCATGATTCCAGTCTAGAAGTTAAGGATGTTCTGGAAGAGGATTCAGGGAGCTACAAGATTTTTGCTATTAATAGTGAGGGTTCAGCTGAGTCCATAGCATCTTTGTTAGTAACTCAAGGAAATGAACAAAATGCCAAATATCTAGAGTTTCTAAGAAAGTCAAAATGTACCCATGAACATATAGAACATATGATGCAGAAAACGAGAGATGATAGGGTTAAGGTTGACCTGAGATGTATTGGTTCACCATTTGATAAGAAACAGGAGACTGAGAAAGCTTTAACTAATTTGTCCCCTACCAAAGGAAAGGTAAGGACAATAAGTTTTGAAAATACACCATCTTTAAGACAGGAACTTACGTATGACAATGATTGGGTAGGAAAAAAGCATTTGGTTAGGATAGGGAGTGACAAAGAGTCTTTGCTTGATGATGAGATCAGACTGAAGCTACAGCGTCTTCGTGAGGCAAAGAAAGTTATATTAGAAAAGAAAAAGGCATCAATTGAAGCGCAATATGTGAACAATGTTGGCTTTAGGAATAAGAGAAACCCATCAACATCTCCAGTCTGCCTGGTAGGTAAGGTAGGAACAAAGAGGGCTGTCTTTCAGACAATTCAGCAAATCAATAAAAAGAACATGCCACTCCCAGAAGAACTGATCATAGGACATTCCAATAGAAAGCCTGAGAAAACTTCAGAAAAGTTTCATGTTAGTATGGAACAAGTTCTCGGCCTTTCTACGTCTTTCCAGGCTCCCCCGGAGTCAGACGAAAGAAGCAATAAAGGAAAAATCTACCAAAAACAAAAGAACTTTAGTGGAGCAATGAAACAAGAAGCTCTGAAATCAGTTTCACCGACAGAAAAGAACACAAGATGGATAGGTTATACTGACGTCCAAGCAAAGTCATTAGAAACAAAAAAGGATACCCAATTAGAGGAACGTGCTAAAGATTTCATGCCTATAAAATCTGCTAAGAAAACCCGCTCCCGTCTGGTTTATGAACTAACGACAGATAATGTCAGTGAGACAGAAAAACCAGAAATGATGACGTCTGATACAATTACATTTAGTATCAATGAACCTATAGCACTTTGCAAGAGCAAAACTGCTGAAGTGGAGAAGTCAGTAAGTGAATATTCTTTTGACAGCAAAGAAAATATATCGGAAAGACCAACTGAAATTAAGGAATTTTATGCACAAGTAAAGACTCCTCCAGTGCAACACTTGGAGCCATGCCCTCCTTTTTTTATCCAGGAAATTAAATCTCAGGTAGTAAGTGAAGGAGAAAGTTGTACTTTCAGCTGCACTTACCAAGCCTATCCATACATCACAGTCACTTGGTATAACAACGACAAACCATTATCACTAAGCCAAGATTGCAGCATTAAGACCACAAAAAACCATTCTGCGTTGACCTTCCCAGCTGCTACCCGCAATCAGGAAGGTTCGATTACTTGTGTGATATTTAACCAATATGGAACTGCAACAACTTCAGGCATGCTAAGAGTGAAAGTAACAGAGACACATGAATTGGAACAATTTGGTATATGTAAAGTTAAACTATTGTCAGATTATACAGAAGAGGAAGAAGAACTTAGTTTTGCATTTGACAGTAGGAAAAAATATGAATCAGTTTTAAGTGCTCCTGGTAAAGCCACCCTCTTGCTTCCACAAGTCCATCAACCTTGCATTTCCAAAACAGATCACCTTTCTCTTCCTTTGGAAATCAAAGTAACTGCCCCAACCCCAACTCCAGAACAAGGAGAATTTAAAGAAGTAATTCAGACAGAATTTATCCCAGAAGAACTCCCTGAAGAACCAACCTCCAAAGGAATAAAACATAAATTTAAATTTTCATTTGATGGAGTTCATAAACCCCCCAAAATCTTAAAAGAAATTCAACCAAATATTAGGTGTAGAGAAGGAGATTCGGTTGTACTGGAATGTGTAATATCTACAGAATCTCAAGTAGTGATAAGATGGCTTCAGAATAACCAGGCTTTGATATCCAATGGTAATTTTTGTTTTGAAGAAGGAAATGGCATTTATAGGTTACATATTCGCAAAGTTTCCTTATCAGATGCTGGCATTTACAAATGCATTGCTGAAAACAATGCAGGTTTAGTGGAAACTGCTTGCAATCTCGTAGTAGATCCGTCTCAAGAAGTATTTTCCAATATTGTAGCTCAAACTGACTTTAAAACTTCGCAAAGCCAAGCCAAAGACATCCAAGAACAGGTTACAAAAGAACAGGATTATTATTTTGAGTCCTCGGTAGGTCTAATGAAAAGCAATTTTTATAATAAACAACACCGTGTAAGCCAAGAGTTCCAGAATATTAGTACAGTGGAGAAGATGCAGGAGCAGAAGATTTCTACAGATAATCAAGAAATGCTCAAAGGAAGAAAAGGGAAAACATCTAAAAGCCCCATTATTGGCAAAACTATTTTGCTCCCTAATGGAAAACACTTTAACTCTGGGGAAGAAGCAAGAAAAATACATCAAAATAAAGAACAAATGGGGAAATCTCAAACATACAAAGTTGTATTTGAATTAAAAGAAATTCTTCCCATTAGAGAAAATATTCAAGAACAAAATGAATCTCGGGATCCCATCAAACTATGTGATGAATTGGATAGCTCATTTGATGCAATCCAGAATGAAGAAAACATGGGTAACAAGAAAATCAGATTTAAGTCAGAGGATGCACATGTCCATGATGAATATTTTGTTTCTAAAATGAAAGAAACCGATAGAAACAAACAGAAAATAGCCATACAAGCTATAAAGCAAGATGTGTATCCTAAGAAAGATATTGCTAATGAGACAGAATCTATAGACAAATTAGAATCATACTCAGCTTCCTATGATACTGAAGCTGTTCTTCAAAAGCAGAAGGAAAATATTGTCAAAAGTGTTTCAGAAATTGAAGTAATTGTTTCCAACAATGACAAAGTAATAGAAAATGTTGAGAAAAATCCACTAGAGGAATTTCCCAAAGAAAGCCAACCAAGAGAAAATGGAATAAATGGATTAAAACATAAATCATTTCTGGAGAGAGAAACAGTTTTCAGTCAATCCATTCAGCAAATAGAAATGAATACAGGTGCTATTCAAGACAAAAGAGATCTTCAGAAGGAAGCGATGTATGCAAAAGATCAATGTTCTGTCTCTGTTTACTCAGATATAGAAACTGATGAAAGACATCTTAAAAGCACAGAAGCTGAGATTATGGATAATGCACAGAGGATGCTAGCTTTAGAAGAAATCACACCGTCTGATCAAGGTTTTTCCAAAGTAATTGAACTTGTGAAGCAAGAATTTAAAGAACAGCAACATTCATTGCCGTCCACAAATAAGAAATTTGGTTTAGAACAAGTGCACCCTGATGAAGAGAACAATAATAAGCTAAAAGAAGCAATGCAGCCAGAGGAGGTATGCTTTAAAAAACTTTATTTTGCCTCTGAAGGAATGATCATTGATGAACAGGATATCACAGACAATAAACATCAGATAATGCATCCCACTCAGGAAGATTCACTCTCTGGGGAAGCCAACGTGGAAAAAGAGCATATTCAAGAATATGCTTTCCCAGAAGCTATTAATCTAACGTCGGCTTTTTTGAACACAGAAGATGCTGACCACCGGCAAGAAGAGAAGCTGTCACAGGAGGAAAGACCTCTTAAATTTCCATCTGTTGCTGAGGAACTAGAAGCCCTTCAAGGACATGAACTGGTTTTCACTCAAGAGGTTTCTGATGACAGCCAAGTCCTGCTTAAAAGCAGTTGCCAGCAAAAATACCTCTGGTCCCAAGAAAAAGAATTGCAAATACAAGAGCCAATGTTTGATTTAAAAGCACATGCAGCTATTTTATTCCCAGAATGTTTGTCGAAAGAGGCTGAAACATTGCAGAAGGTAGAAACATGCTCTTTTAGTCAGGAGTCTGCTTTTGAGATGGTTGGGACAGAAACAGAGAGTTTCATAAAACAGATGGAAGACAAAAATGTGTCAAGAGAAACCATTTCTTTACCTGAAGAACTTTGTCAAAATGATAAAGGAGAGTTGAAAGAAGATAATATCACAGAACAGGAGTTGGCAGTGGAAGCCGAACTATCTATAACTCAGATACTAAAGAAGGCCTTAGAAAACATTGACATCTCTGTTGAGCATAGTGAACACAAAATAAACATTTCTGAGGAAGTACCACTTAGCATGTCAAGTGAAGCATTTATGAGGGAATCTTCAGAACCTACCCCACATAATAAGTATCTTCAAATCACAGTAAAAGAAACTGGTATCCCTGAACACATTGATACGTCAGGATTGACAGTTGCAGAAACAGATAGTTTTATATCTGCTATGAAAAAAGCTGCATTTGAAAAAGAATCTCAGAGTGTTCATAAAACACAAGAAGAAAAAACATTGATCACCAAACATTCCTTTATTGATGAGACTACAGATTTTTCTTTAGAAAAAAGCAATACGCAGAAACTTACTGATACCCAAATCATAACAGAAGAACATTCTGTCTTTCAAGAACCACCTGATACTTCAACCAAGGAACTTTCATTATCACAGTTCCTCCTTTTATTAAAAAATGAGTCAGTTATAAGTCAACATGAAGAGACCAAACCTATACATAATCTCGAAGAACAAGAGCAAAGTTCAAAACCCTCAAGTGAAAGACAACACAGTGCTGAAATTGTCAGTCCTTCCCTCAGAAAACTAAATGAAGAAGCTGTTCTTCCATCTCAAGAGATATACAGTTCTCCTGATGGGACAGATGTTTGTTTTACAAAATATTTGCTTGCTGCTGGTGAAAAGAAGAGTCCAGATGTGAGAGAAAGCTCATCAAATATTTTAACCCGAGAGGGATCTATCACCTCTTTGGAGGTTGAAGATGTCACATTTAGCACTGTTTATGATTATTACAAACAACAACAAGAATTAACACGCCCTTTGTCTCCTGAATCAGAAATGTCTATTGATATTGAAAGCATGAACGGAGATGAAGTAGTAGAATGTGAGAGATTCTACACACCACCTTCATCAGTGGAGATGTTTGAATCACTCACATCTTCTCCTTCTTATCATACACCAATTGGTACTCCTGAACGATATTCTACTCCGTCAAAGGAGAGATATTCTACGCCTTCAGAGGAGAGATACTCTACTCCTTCAGAGGAGAGATATTCTACCCCTTCAGAGGAGAGGTACTCTACCCCTTCAGAGGAAAGATATTCTACACCTTCAGAGGAACGATATTCTACACCTTCTGAGGAGTCAAATCTAAATTCAGCAATTTCTCCTGCAAAACTGGTAAGAAAAAATACACCACCTGAGTGCTATCAAACAGCAACTGCATCTCTTTTGCAACAAAGGAGCTGTTCCTTTGATGAATTACAGGCTGAAATGTTTGTTACACCTTGTGAAGCCGTAGAGCCAAAGGGAAATGAAACTCCTCCTGCATTTATTAAACCTCTGACCAAAAGAAAGATCTATGAGAACACCACATTATGTTTGATTGCAGAAGTCATAGGTTCTCCGATGCCTGATGTGAAATGGTATAAAAATAAGTCTCTTCTTGAACAAAATCAAAAAGTCAAAATACAAAAAGAAGACAATATATGTATCTTGGAAATCCATAACAGTAAACAAACAGATGGAGGAGAATATATGTGCCATGCAGTAAATATTATAGGGGAAGCTAAAAGTATTACACAGATAGAAGTGTTGCCTCATGATGGACGAGCTTTAGCTCTTCCTCCTCCAGTAACTCATCAACATGTTATAGAGTTTGATATAGAAAAAGGCTCAACATCACGAACACCTTCCCCACAGGAAATACTTCTGGAGGTAGAACTGGACGAAGCTGACATCAAAGAATGTGAGAAGCAAGTGAAAATAGCCACAGTTCCTGAACTCAAGTCTGATCATCAGAGTATGATTGTATCTCTTGATGTTCTCCCTTTATCTTTGGTGGAAAACACCCAAACTTTGCCTGGAAAAGAAAGCAAAGATGTTCAAATAGATTTTGAGGTAACTGAAATGCCTCCTCGTTTCATCACTCCGGTTGTTGATACAGAGGTTTCAGAAAAATCAGCAGCATTGTTTTACTGTAAAGTCTCAGGTTGTCCTACTCCAGTAGTGCAGTGGTTTAAGGAGAGTAAGTGCCTTGCTTCAGATGCTTGCAAGTACGCGATTGTTAGCGAGAAGGGGAGTCACAGTCTTAAAATTCAGAATGTGGTGCGTTCTGACTGTGGTATGTATTTGTGCAAAGCACATAATACTGTTGGAGAAGTAATGTGTAAGTGCTTCTTGTCTGTGACTGAGGATCAGAAGTCCTTTGCAATGGCAAGTGATGAAGGTGAAGTAGAAGTTGGGTTGGGGATCCCAAAAGATCAACCTCAAAAGATTGATTTGCTTGTAGATAATGCTATCCCAAGTGGCAACCAAACTGAAATAGAACTGGAGTTTGAGTTTGAACATAGCACTGATGATTCCCAAAAAGCTGTTAGGCTAGTTGCAATTACAGAACAGGAGCAGGAAGAGGAAGGAGAGTCATGCGTTAATATTAATGTTGATGTATTTGCTGAGCCATCGAAAGAAGAACGCATAAAATTTGAAGCAAAGAGCACAGGCAGCTGTAGCTTTGAATTTCAAGTCACCGAAGCACCTCCCAAATTTATGAAAAACATTTATGACTGTTTCTCTTTTCTTGGAACTTCTGCCTGCTTCCAATGCATTGTAGACGGTTCCCCAAAACCAGCTATCAGCTGGTTCAGAAATGGGATACTGATATGTGATGAAAGATGCTGTATTGAAGAAAGATGTTGTATGGAAGAAAGTCAAGAAGTCTGTCACAGTCTGGTTATGAGAAATGTAATCCAAAGTGATGAAGGAGAATACATGTGTGTAGCAACAAACAAAGCAGGGACTGCTCACAGCACTGCTTTGTTAAAAATCTGCTAAATACCCTGAAATAAGAATGCATTTCATCTGAAAGGTATAGTAGATGAAGGGTTAATTTAGAGATCTGGACATAGCGATAACAATAATGTTGGATGTTTCAAAGCACTTCTTAGAAAGGGAATAGATAGTCCCACTGAATTTGTTCTTAGCCTCATAAGGCTACTTGGTGTTTAGACTGTATTCAGCACTGCAATACAGGTTACCTGTCTCTCAAAATGAATGTTACTGTTGCCAACAGTTCATGCAATCTCATGATTATACCATTGACATTGTCACCTACTTTTGTATACCATCTTAGATACTTGTAAATGTACTTATGTCATTAAAAGCTAATTTGCATTTTTGTGAAGAGAGTTTTGGAATCTTTGACACTCTTTTCACTAGTGACTGACTGACTTTAAATTGTACACTATAATCAAATGTAACTAAATTTTCACTAGAGTTCTGGGGAAGAACTCAGAACAACAATTTCACCCTCACATTGTTGTATCAGTAATGGTCTTTTTTTTCCTGACCATATTCTAAATATTTATGCAGTTTCTCTTCTGACAAAATTTCACTGAACTGAGACTTTTATTGTTCTCATTCCAATACAAACCAAAATTAGCATGCCAGTCAAAATACCCTGATCAAACATAGTAGAGACCAAACTAGTTATGTTTAAACTTTTGTCATACTAGAGACTGTATAAAATATCAGGCTTTATTTCTCTTTTACCAGTAGAGAAGAATCTGGAATCTAGAGGAAAGCTTGATGAACCAAATAAATATCTTCATGTGAATAAAATAGTTTATTCTAAATTTTCCCAAAAAAACTAATTGTCAAAAATAGATAAAATGAGACTAAATCCCCAATGAGGGTAATAAATGATATAAATATTTATATATACCTAAACCAAAAATAAATTTAAAAACCAATAATGAAATGTATGCATTCAGTTTTTCAGTACAAGTATAATTCTTATACTTTCCTCCCTATACTTCAAAAGATAAAAGTATTCTCAGAATCAGTGGAGGCAATGAGATTTATTCCCAATAAGTATGCATAGGATTTAGAGTATAATCATATGTACGTAAGTCATGTTTTCAAGAGAACGTACTGCAGTTAAGTCATATGTTCAATAAAACATATTCCCAGTTAAATAGGTTCATTGCCTTGGGTTACAATCATTTATATACTTCCCTGAGGATAAATTCTGTTGAAATCTATTGAGCTGATGTTGATTAAATGTGTACATGGTTGCATATTAAGATCCAATCTTGTACTCACTCATATAGGAGTAAGCTCTATTGCATGATGTGAGATTTATTTCTTAATCTACATGCATATACTTGTATGTTTACTATATTAAAAAGAAAAATGTCAAGAATTAGTATAGGCATTAACATAGGAAGCATGTTAACTGTTTTGAACATCATTTTAGCACTGCAGAGAAGATAAGCTAGAAATGGAAAAAGAATATGTCAGGTATAGAAGGTCATATAGTAATGGCAAAACAATCGCTTTAAAAAGTAAATGAATATTCCTGACAGTTATAATTGCTCATTATTTATTTCCAGCATTGATATTTAAAAGTAGCAAGATAATTTGTACTCAAAGTAGTGCATTTATATACTCATTTATGTATGGGTGTGTTCTTATTTCTATGTGCCTTGTGCTTAGTCAATAAACAATATTTTTCTTTAGGCAGTACATAATCTGAATAGGAGGCTCCATTGTAGTAAAAATATAAAAGCGTTCTCATAACTATTCAACAAAATGTTGAAAATGTTTGGCATCTTTAAAAATACCATCCTTTATAAAAAGACAATATTTAGACCGACTTCTGAAGTTTTGAATTGAAATACTGTAGGGAAAATACTTCTGGGAGCTAACTGCTAGAGAAGCACTTTTTAAAATCAAACTTAAGTATGAAATGTAATGGATAAACTAGACATACGTTCCAAAATTTATTATTAATTTCTCCTCACACAATCATGGGAGATACAAAACTCACAATTAACTTAAAAATGGATATTCACACAACATCAATAACTAACTGATTTGGACCCAACTAATCTGGAAAAGTAAATGTTTGGAAAGAAGAATACTATGTTTGTATGACTGTGTGATTTTCTTCTTTTCCTTCTAAAGTCAGATTGCTTGAGATAGATCAAGGAAAGACCAAGATGGCCAATGCTAATTTTAATTTTATACTACTTTCCATTTATATATAATATAATATTATTTATTAGAATTAATGCTTAAGCAAAATTCAATTACAGTATTTTAATATTGTGCACCTACATATGTTAAATTTAAGATGACCAGTTATAAGAATATTCTTTGGTTTGATTTTGTTTTGCTACTTTGAACTATCCAAATAGATATACAAGATATTTTAATAAATTTAACCACCATGATATAAATGATATTTGATTAATAATAATATTAACAAAAATATGCCAATACCATTTAAATAATATGCATGATGGCCTGATAGCAGAACTATTAAATAATTAGTAAAACATAAAAACATGTAGATTAAATGAAGTGGTATAAGAGAAATAAATCTACCTGATCCAACATTGAGCTGGGCAGAAATTGCAGAGGAATTTGTATACACTGCCATTCCCCTATTCAGTGGATGTCCCTGAATATCAAAGCATATACATTGCATATATTTTGCTGTCTAACATCAAAGAACATAAATAATTCCTCTTGGAAAAAAAATATTCTGATTTTCAGACTGTAATATTGCTGCAGAATATGATCTTGCATTTATAGCCCTAATCTTCCCAAGGGAAAAAAATGTGCAGCCATAATGTCTGCACACTTTTTCTGTTAGGAAGATGGTAGGCTATGAACAGGTGGAAAACTCTTTATCCTATAAGCTCTGGATATATTCGTGTTTTGCCCGTTTCTTCTCCTGATTCCGAGAAGACCGCCTTTTTCAAGGGGAGAGAATTACCGGTAAATCACCAAAATCTCCTTGAGAATAGAATAGAATAGAATAGAATAGAAT
>JAEANM010000235.1:0-36155 GCA_017656035.1 Myanophis thanlyinensis | reverse complement strand
AAAAAGTTTACAATCCTGTTGGGCTGCATTCCCAGCTGTCCAGAGCTGTATGCAGCCTGTGGGCTGCAGGTTAGACACGCCTGATTTAGAGCATAAGTAAACATGTTACAAACAGGAAGACATTTTGCAGCCACCTGGAACTGATTATTGGGTCCAGTGTCCAGTATTGTTGAGAAGGTGGCGATTCAGCAGATTTAGTGGATCATGAACGAAATGTCTTATCCTGGACCCCTTTCAATTCATTTTCAGGCCTGGATGTGGGACTAAAACAGCATTGGTGATACTTTTTAGATGGCCTCTAGCAGGAGCAGCATGGGAGTAATGCACCCATCCTTGTTCTACTTGACCTGATGGAGGCCTTCAGTACCACTGACTGTAGAAGGACCTTCTGGAGCGGCTGTGAGAATTGTGAGTGGGTAGCACTGTTCTCCTTCTTTCATGGTTGGTTCCACTCAAGTGTTGATCAGAAGGAAGACATCACATCCTTGGCTGCTACATTGTGAGGTGCCACTGGATTCAGTACTACTTAATAATTTCATGAAACCACTGGGTAGTCATCCATAGCCAGGGGATAAAGTTATCAGGAAATGTGTATTACCCATATTTTTTGGTGTATAAGATGCACTCCCCCGCTAAAAGTGGGTGAAAATTGTGGTGTGTGTCTTATACACAGAATACAGCTGTTTTGGGCCTCCCAAGCCTCCCCCACACATCCTATTTGGTTGGCCTCCCACCCCCCACCCCACCCCCCCACACACACACCAGAGGCATTTTGCAGGCCTGCAGAAACCTCCAAGCGGCTCGTTTTCACACAAAAACGGATGAAAAGTGGGCTTTTTTGGGCAAAAACAAGCTGCATGGAGGGTTCTGGAGACATGCAAAGTACCTCTGGGGGCTGGGAGAGGGAATACAAGACATGTGGGGGGATTGGGAGACCAAAAAATGAGTGAAAAACAGGCAAAAAATGGGCCATTTTTTGGCGAAAACAAGCCACACAGAGGTTTCTGGAGGCCTGCAAAATGCCTCTGTGGGCTGGGGAGAGGTAATACAAGATACGTGGAGGCCAAAAACTTTTTTCTTGTTTTCCTCTTCCAAAATCTAGGTCCGTCTTATACTCTGGTGCGTCTTATACACCAAAAAATACGGTATATTGTTTTGTGTTTTTAATTTTGTACACTACTCAGGGTCATACACCCATGTCTATGTGAAATGGGTGGCAATAAAAATTTACCACAGAAATAATAATATCTTAGTACTTTCTAAAGTAATAGTGGGAGATATGATCTGAATATGTCAGGCATAGCTACAATCTGGATCACCCGATTTATATATTATACTAAGCCAAAGGTAAGTGAAACTAAAAAAAAAAATCCTTTAGGGCTTAGCACTTACCAATATTCCTTTTTTGGTATGGTTTCTAAAGCAGAGATCCCTAGACTTTCTGCCATCAAGTCTCCCTTTAGTTATTGTACACGTCCCTCACAAATCCAAACACCACAGTGAACACAAATGAACAATGAAAACAATGCAACAAAACTTTAGGAAAGGTGGGTTTATTGTAACAATGTAATTTAAAAGGTTATTCACAACTCTCCTGAACTCTGCACTTTCCGAAGGATGCACCTTTAGGAAACTCTGATCTAGAAGTAGCCCATCCCTCCACGCAAAAAACAAATGGTGCAATTTTGTGACTTTTTTTTTTTTTTTAAAAAGAGATGGAAATCCTTCAACGCATGGTCTCCACCCTGTCCAGCTGAATGAATGAATGAATGCAGGATATGAATCTCCTCGTGTCAGTCCATTCACAGAATATTACATCCTAGAATATTGTAATTACCCCGGAATTGAACGTGGTATTTACCCTGAACTGTTGAAGGTATACAATTTAGGGCTGCTGGATGGACTTGTTACTAGCACACTGCCAAAGAAGAGAGGTGTTTACATTTCCTCTTTCTCTTATTTCTTAAGATTTGCTTAAGATTGTCAATGTTTTAAACCGCCAGGGACCTCAGAAGCTGTGAAGCAGTTGGAAAAGCCACGAGGCAGAAATATTATTGTGAAGCATAGTGAAAAGCTTTGCTGCTTCTCTTACTCCATCACATTCAATTCAGGGTTAATTAGTGAACAAGTGATGTGAATCAAAGATAATAAGCATAGGTGTATCCTATTTAGTACCTAAAAGAAGCTTATGAAGTTTGCTAGCTTTTTTCCTTTTGCTGACATCATAGCATACTCACCTCTATAAAATATTCATTTTGTTGCTTGATAATTTAAAATTAAAGATATAACAGTCAGGCTCCATTTTTATGAAGTATCTAAGATACTGTATTTGGAATTAGTACTGATTCAAACATACAGGAGAACATCTTATGTTCCTCTCTTCAGGTTTCGCAGATAATCAACTCTGCAAATTCAGGATGATTTTACCTCCTGAATCACAAAAATAAATGTGTGTGTGTGTGTGTATGTGCCTGTGGGGACCAAGGACACAGACATGGCTTGTTCATACAAGATGTTTCAAAAATTGCTTGGGAAAGGGTGGGTGATGGCCTGAGAATGCAGCATGGAATTAGGACCATATGTTCTCAGAGCAATTCTCCACTAGACAAATACTTGCTCCAACCTAGGCCTATTTTTAAGGAAACAGAATATACAATGCTGATTTTTTTTTAAAATGCTTTTTAACTATTTGGACTCTGAATTTCCAATTTAATCTTTGTAAACTTGATTGATGCACAATAATTTAAAAATGTACAATATATCATCCTAGAGATGTGGTTGAATAAGAAACCAGAATTTAGCTAACATAGAAGCTAAATATGACAATTCTGACATTTGACAATTAAGCCCAGTTCATAATCTTCTGAAGTAAGTAAGTAAATAACACCCCCCCAAATTAGTAAATAAGCCCCACAAAGCTGTATTTGGGAGTACTAGTATTAAGTAGTATGATCCAAGTATTTATTTTAGAAAAAGAAAAATCAGCTGCTGTAATGAGTCTTTTGAACTTGAACAGAATGGAATATATATTTAAGCAACTCCTCAAGTAGCAGAGGATTTAATAAGTTTCATTAAAATCAGCAAAATATGAAGAAACAACTGCTATAAATGATTCATATTTATTAACAAGGAAGTAGCAAGTATTTGCAGCAAGCTCTAAAAACATCAAAAGACACTTCTTCTCAAGAACATATGGAGCACTAAGCATATGCAGACCTGTTTATAGCTGTCTTTGTAAGTATATTTTTAATTCATCTAAATATTTTTAATTCATCTCCATTCGTCTCACAATGTTTTATAGACAGAAACCTCTACAGGAAAAAAACGCATTTTGGTTTCTCTTAGGCAATTTGATGGTCATTTTTTTACAGTGAGGAAATTAAACAAGAGGAGAGGGAAAAAACCTGGAGACATGTTCGGTTATTGGGATTTTTCTGTGTATTTTCCCTAAATTAAAATTACACTCAAGTACTATATTCACGTACGTACACACTCAAACACACACACTCTTTCCAGATACACTTCGTATATTGATGAATATTCACCTATTAAATAAGAATTTGAGAATTAAATCTTTTATAATCTTTGTAAAATATACTATCTAAAATTTTAGTGTATTGGGAACTGCATAGAAGGTTTACAAAAGCCATTCAGTTGCTTGTGGATTTTTCCATATATATATATTTTTTGCCAGTTCAGTAATTCAATAATAAGCCAGTAGTCACGTGTCACAACCAAGATATGAACCAAAATACAATCACAAGCTGAATTGTCAACTTATTCTTTTTCCAAAATGAAAAATAACTTTATAGAGAACGTTTATTCTATTTAAGTGAAAATGCCAACATCTAGCAAATTAAATGTAAGCAAGCTGTAAGCAAAATTCCCTAGGAACTTGTTGCTTACATTTCAAAACAAATTTGAGTCATGACTGTAAACTTTATAATATAAGAGTTAGCCAAGAGCTTTGGTTTATTGAAACTCAAATGAATCAACATCCAACGTAATAGTTTTTTTTCTTAGTAAAATGAGTTATTGAGCCATTATGCTTCTTAAGGTATTTATTAGGACTTATGTATCTATAAAACCTTCAAATGTATGAGAATATCATGTCTGTATAGCAGATAACATTTGTTTCCACAACATAGGCACTCGTTGCTGTGTATTTTGTTCACTTTTTAAAACTTGTTTATAGATGGTATAGTTAAAGATGGGCACTGAAATTCTAGTGACTGCAATGCTTGGGCAGTCAAAATTATTTTTCATTAATTGTCAATGAATCATATCATAAGGAAGGCAGAGTTTGAGGATCTAGCATGATCACAACAGTGTAGAAAAAAGATGCGCTTAACAACTTTTGTAAAGGAGAGTAAAAGTTAATTATTTGCAAGATAACGCATTGAAAGAGGCACCCTGGTTTTAACTGATCTCACTACATTTTCTGTTTAGCTTGATTTAGGCTGCATTTAAGGCACGTGCAATAGGACAATCATGTACATTTTTGGAATTAATCCAACAGAAATAGCAAAATCTACTTTTTTAAAATTTTCTTTTAAAAACATATTTGTTTTTTTGTTACGAAACTCCTATACAAAATTATAAAATTTACATCATCTGAGCTGCCCAGGAGGTAAAAGTATAACTAGTTCTTTTCATGAAAAGTCAAACAGCCATATAAATAGTTCAGCCATGAAGGGGGATTTGAGGAGAATATCTTAGTAGAAACCCGACCAAGGTTCTATAATAATAGTGTATTTCCCTTATCCAAAAACCCAGAAACCAACAGCTTAACATTTATGGAAATGACAACAGTGGAAAGTTACTGACAAACAAATGGGAGACATGACAGCAAAGAACTTTGCTCAGTGCACTTGCGCTGTGTTCAAATGCTTGGAATGAAGTCAGGCACTTTTCTTCTGCCGAGAAGCACCTTCCCAAGAAATGACACAAAGACAAGATGAGCTAGATCTCCGGTCGAAGACAGATGAGGAGGGTTGAATGGATGGCATTTCCAGGATGCAACAGCAATGTTTCGACAGTGGAGAGAAGACACAGGAGCAACAACCTGGAGGATATGAGGCTCTACACAGAAGTGGTCACTCTGTCATTGGCATTATTGACCTCATTTTTGTTTGAATCCAGTCCTTTAGCAGCATTCAGATCATTCCGTAAATTCTCCACTGTCTTTTTCATGTTCTTTAATTCCCCAGGGTGTGGAGTGGCTCGCCTTAGGAGTGTCCGCTAAAAACAAACAGTGGAGTAAATGATTCCTTGCATCTGCTTTCTTGAAACTGTATTTCTCTATTCATTAAAATGGCTTTTCAAGTTTTAACAGCTAAAAGATGTATTCGTTAGGTATATTGTGAAATAGAAACATAAGCAATCACCATTTTCATGCTCTAATAGCTGGGGCGAGAAATAAGAAATTGTTATAGAGAAAACATCCAGCAAAGGTGCCTTGGAGTCTGCAAAGGTGTTCGTGAAGCACCTGTCTGCAATTCCTTTAAGCAACTGAAAAGGACAGCTGGTGTTTAAGGAGTTGCCTACAGATTCAACATGAGTACCAAAGCAAGCTCAGAGCACCTTTGCCATGTCAAATCTGATGGGCTGAACAAACTGAGTATACAAAAAGCTGAAGTCTACTAAGCATCTACTAAGTTTGTGAACTTCCTGTCATACAAATGCACAGGACTAACTTGTTATCAGCACTGGTTATGAGGGTTAATATTAACTTAATTGTTTCTTAGATTAAATGTCTTGACTAGTTGCTATCGCTGAGTTCATCATTCCCAGTTTAAGTATTTATAAAACTTGATAGTACCGCTACCACTTTTTTCCCCTAGCATAAGGATTTTATATAGTTATCTATACTGTTTTCAAAAGAATATTCGTATCTCACCAAGAAGAAATAGAAAACTTTTCTTGAACAACAGATTCAGTCACAAAAAAGACTGCAAACTGATTTGAAATACAAAAGTTTCAAAAAGAGATTTATGCCATACGATGGGAATCTGATGCTCCAGGAAAGAAGAAGAAAAAACTGTGGTTCTTAATAACATCGCCCAACAGCATCTTGTCTCATTGTAAAGCATTACTGATCATCAGAAGCTAGCACAATCTGATATTCTGATTATTTTATTTGGGCTCTTTTAACAATAACTTGGGATCTTGGTTTGATTTATCTCTGGAAATTATAGATGATTATTCAGTTCTATTCATGCTTAATCTGCCTGTTACGCCAATGATATTTATATCTGAAGAAGTGATGTGCATATAAATGTTGTGGATATATACTTAAGATGCTATGTACATTATTTCAAGATGCATCTGCTCTTCAGAACTCTATAATATGGACTCTGGGAAATAAACCAGACATGTCAGAACCCATAGTTCCAAATTCTTATATGTGAATAGCCAGAACTACAAGCATGTAAGAATTACACTGTAATACCTTGTCTCATAAGCCACAGTAATTATGTAACCAAAAGTTAAGAAAGCAACCTTATATTACTGTAATATCCCTAAGACTCTGGGAATGCAAAATAATTTTCAGTGCCCCACAACATTATATGGTAGCAAATATTGTATTTTTATCAATGTTTAAAAGAAAATCACTCATTATGGAATACATTAATAGTCTTTTTTTAATGCCAGTTCAATTTGCCCTGAAATAATGTGATTTCATTGCTATAAATTATACGATCAACAAAGATCATATTATATCGTATTATACAACTTATTGTTATAAGTTGTATATTACTATATACATGAGGTCTAAACAACTTAGTGTTAATATATTGCTAATATATTTCATGAACACTAAACAGTGTTAATGATCTATATGGTGCTTAACATTTTGACAAGTTTTAATGAAATTAAATGAATGGATCCTAGAAGACTGATAGACAAGAGGATAGTATTTATATGAAAATGCATATTTTAATCAGTCTTATTGATTTGGGGAAGACTGAAGTAGGCAAAATTGTTTTAAACAATTAATTTTCCTTTTTTATTATTTATTGTTTTATCATAAAAAGTAAAATACAAAATGGAAAAACATTTTTCTTTTTTGTTGTTTCAGGGTTGAATATGTTGTTTAGTTCTGTTTATTTTTCTGTTTTGTATTTTCCTTTTAATTTTTCAAGTATTCACTAATAAGGTATGTGTAAGAATGTTTGACTTTTAGTCGATTATAAAATCATATCTCTTTAACTAAAAATATGGTGAATATTCAAAACAGAAACATTCCTTTGCTACGTATATTTAAATTTGTTTTAGGCTCATACTACAATTTCATTTCAGATGCTAGCTTGGTTTATACATTGTGCTAAATTGTTTTCTTAACCATTGGTTGGGTTCCTATGATTGCACTACATATGTTACAATTTATAAACCATAAAGCCTGATTCACACAACAAGCTAAGCCAAAGTTTTGACTTGGGTTTAGACCTAACAATATCTTGCGTTTGTATGCCATACAACGTCTTCTATCACCCAGTTACACTTCAGAAGCATGCTTGGTTGCTGCTTGACATTTGAACTTTCTTCAGAACAACTCTGAATGTGTGTGTGTGTTTCAACAGAGGTCTCATAAGAACAGTGACAGATGCTCCCACCAGACTCTCCTTCATTTGAACAAGATACCAAATTCTTCCTGGGAGCTCAAAGGTTCCAGGCATCGGTGCAAATGGTTATGAAATGAAGGAGGGACAATGGAAGGGGACAGCAGAGAGGTGGATGAAATGGTGGTGATGATGGTGGCCAACAGACCAGTGGACATTTCCCAGAGGTCATTGCGTAAAACACAAAACTTCGTGCCTTTCATAAGAATTCTCACATCATTTTGCTTTAGAAAAAAAATCAAATTCACCTCGTCAAAGAAGCAAAAAGAAGAGAAAACTAGCACAAAGTCATGTGTTTAAAACAAAATGGCTTTGATTGGTTTTTTTTTTTAAAGAAAGCAGATTGGGATCACACATTGTGCGTCATGCAGTCTACTGCTGTTGTGAACATTATTCCAAGACTATCATCAGTCTACTATTCCAGCACCCATAATTTTGCATTTGCTTCCTGAGAAAACTCACCATCTCATTGTCTTCTTCATCTTTTTCATCATCTAAAAAGCGAATTGCACTGACTCTGTTTACTGCCCGTTCATTCCACGTTTCATCTGACATTTCATTTACCAAGTTCTCCAATGCGCCGCACCGGGGAAGGTTATCTGTTATGACAGCAGACAAGCAGATGTGTATGTCACAGATGTTAATGTCACTGTGTATTCAAGCTTGGAAGCCAAGTTTTTATTAAAAATTATTTGAAAATAACATTAAACGTTCACTTGAGATGCCAAGTCTATTAGATTATTTTTGGCTAAACTCAAATCAAATCAAATCAAATTTTATTCATCACATACATATACATACATAGTACGAAATGCAGTGAAATGTGTTTTCTCTGTGTTTAGTAACCTTTCATTTTGTGAAACTTATTTTTAGTGAAATAAAAAACATACATTTGCATGTTAATAAGCTCCATTTTCTTTTGTTCAAATTATGCATATCTTCTGTGAAAAGAAATGGTTAAAATTGATTAACCATCCAGAGTCATAGTGAGTTAAGTGGCATAGATACTTTAAACATTGAAACACATTAAAAGATGGAGGCTAAACCATATGATGAACAATTGAGGGAACTAGGTATGTCTAGTCTAACAAAGAAAAAGACTAGGGGTGACATGGTACTTGTACCAATACTTGAGGGACAGTTATAGAGAAGAGAACTTATTCTCCAAAGCACCTGGGGGTAGGACAAGAAGCAATGGGTAGATGCTCATTAACGAGAACTAAACAGAAATTTCCTGACAATAATTAATCAGTGGAATGACTGGAAAGCCATTTGTATAGGGTATAACTTGACTAACTTGACTAACCTAGCTTTCAGTGACTGATTGCTATGATTGTTATGACCAATTTTCTCATGTCTCCTTCTGTAGTACCTGTGTTTTGGTCTGCGACCGTAAATAAAGTATTATTATTATTGTATAGGGTATAGCAGTGATGGCGAACCTTTTAGAGACCGAATGCCCAAACTGCAAGTCTGTATCATGCATGCATGTGCACGGCACAGATCCAAAGACCAGCTGCCCAGCTGGAGACAGGGCATCACAACACCGGCAGCTCTGTAAGAGGCAAGATCTTTTTCTTTTACATTGTTTGTAGGGAAACTTCTGTTTCTCTGCAAACAAAGGTGAGAAACTCCATGGAGAAATGTGGTGGAGCTGAGCTGGGGCAATGGTGCTCGTGCCCACAGAGAGGGCTCTGAGTGCCACCTCTGGCCCCCGTGCCATAGGTTCGCCACCACTGGGGTATAGGGTCTCCTACTTGAGCCAAGGTTGGACTAGAAGTCCTGCAAGATCCCTTACAACTCTGTTATTCTGTATTCTATTGTTATTATTAAAATGGCACCTCTATGTGAAATGTAGGTCAATGGGAAGGTTTTAGGGGTATTCGATAGATACACATCTCATTTCTTCAAAACCAAGTGATTTTCCAGTTTGATGTAACAAACAAAGAATCTTCAGAAATATAACAAAGAAAATATATTCCTACTCTTGCTGAAGGGAAGTGGGAGAGATCTGAGGCCCTTGTTCCTTTCATAAAAGAACCTCTTCTTTACTTGTTGGTGTCTTTCAATATTATGTAATTACCTATATATGCAATATTTTCTACATTAGCATCTTTCATAATTTGTACATTTAATTTTTTTTTTTACTTATGTCCACACTGCTTGTTACAAAAGCGGACTTTTTTTCCGTTCTCCTGATGCAGACAAAAGCCATCTTTGCTTCCCGTGATCTCAAAAAATGTTTACCTGGGCAACTAGGCTCAGAAGGCATTTGAGGAAGTAAAACACATGTTAAAATTTTTTCTCCCATTTCAGGGTCTGTATCTGTCTGGAAGGTAAGCAAAGGCTGAGACTGGTTATCAGACAACCACAACGCTTTCAGTTTCAAGCTAGTCAGCGACATGGGGAGATGTATCAACCTAGCGGAGAAAACAAGGAATTGGTTTAAGATTTCTTATCCAACTATGCAGAACAAAGAAAAGCATTAAAGCGGTTTGCAGCATATTTGTTGTTTGTGCTATAAAGAAAATAACCCACTATCCCCCCTTTGGAAAGAAAAGAGAATCTATTTCAGGGTCCATGTTATAATATGCACAATGGAGTCCCCTGGGCAAATATACCTCTTGCAGTGCCATAGAAGTTTAGCGACATAGTGATGCTAAAGTCTATAATGTATCAGGTGTTCAGGTTAAATACAGATTTACTACATTATTCAGAATAAATAAGAAACATACTGTGTGCCCAGGAAAGAACTTGGCATTTACATATCACATTGTTTAGCACCAAACACTGTATTTCTTTAGGTGCAGTATTATTTTTCTACCCCTTAATTAGCCCCAAATTCATATTTCATGATTTTGTACAAAGAATTTGAATTAATGGAATATAGAAAAAAATAAAAGTCTGTATGAAGTGCCCTTTGAGTAGACCCAAACAGTCCAGGTGCAAAGAAGTGAACTGCTTCAAGCCAAATGACTAAAGTTTATCCCATTCTTATAACAACAGAAAATCCCACTATCTATCACAGCCAAAAAGCAAAGACTCCCTCAAGTCAAGCTCAATTCCTGGCCATTATATGGTCGTGTCAGTGAAGTTCTCTCGGCAGAAGAGAGGAGCTTTGCTTTAGTCTTCTTTTGGGATGTCTTCCTCCCCAACTTTCAGATCTCACCTAGGGCCTTGGCATTTGTAAGAAATGTCCCTCCAAGTACCATCCAATCATTCTTAGGTTTTCCAAACTCCACCCAAATCATCTGGATACTGCTATATTTTACCTATTTCAATGTACAGACTTCCAAGTAGTTGTTGTGACAACATCTAGATTCACTGAGCTGATGTCAAAAACTAAACCCAGGTGGTGCAGTGCTGGAAGTACAGTATTGCAGGCAAACTCTGCCCACAGCCTAGAGTTTGATCCTGATGGGACTCAAGGTTGACTCTGCCTTCCATCATTCTGAGGTTTGTAAAATGAGGGCCCAGTTTATCGGGAGCAATATGCATCATAAGCCACCCAGAGAGTGTTATAAAGCACTATCGGGTGGTACATAAGTCTAAATTTATTTATTTAAATTTATATACTGCCTCTCACCCAAGAAGGGACTCGGGACAGCTAAGCTTTAAACTGGTTAATACTTGGAGGTGAGAATACCACAAAATGCTAGAGCTGTAGACTAGACTTAGGGTTTTATTTAAAAAAAATTGAAGACATTTGGCCACATGAGGCCCCTGATATTATTGAAATATAATATGTGGTGAAGGGTTTTAAAAACTTGGAATACTTGTTTTTCTTCTCCATAGGAAAAAATGTGCATCTGTTTTTAAAAATATAAGTAAAACAGAACCCTTGGAAGGTACATAAGAGAGCCTCAGAGGGAATTTATCTGAACAGGAAAGGTGATGGACTGAGCAGCTTCTTTTCCATTGGCAGTGAGTAAGAGAGAGACTCACCACATCCCTAGTCTAAAAACATTTCCCCAGGGACAAGAGCATAACGCCTCTGTGTTTCTGAGAATACAATTTTTATTTCTATTTTGTGTGGCTATCAATAATCCAGTGAATTTAATTCATCAATCAACATTGCTTTGACTTAACTGCCTTTAACACCAGATTACAAAGTATTTGCTCTCTCCCCCCCCCCCAGCCCACCATTTCCCAGAGTAAGAATATTAAGAAATCTTGTCAGTTCAAATCCACTACAAAATGAAATTAGAACAAATATGAACACTTGCCTGTTTCCAGCTACATCAAGAACATGAAGCTCTGTGGCATGCGATATCTCTGGTGGAATCCTAGATAATTGATTGTCCCGTACTGAAAATACATTTAAACTGCAACACCCACCAATCTGTTTTATAGAAAGAAAAGGAGACTGAATTACTGCTGAAAGTGTGACATATCAGGTAAACCATGTAAACTGAGTACATACTGTAGTAAATTAAATTTACTACATTTCACTTAAACAGCAATCTTAGGAGACCTTGAAACAAGAATCCAAAGATCAAATTGCAGATATGGAGAAGAATGGACCAAATTATAATAAGTAACAAAAGGATTTAAAAACACAAATTAGGCAGTGTGGTATAGCAATTAAAGGGGTTACACTAGGACTGGAAAGACTTTTAATTCTTAGTCAGGATAATTAAAAGGGGGAAATGAGTTAATCATCCTCTCTCAGCCCAGCTTATTAAATACATATTGTTATAAAGATAAAATGAAGGGAGATCCTTTTGTACACTGATTTGAGCTCAAGGAAAGGCAGAATATAAATCTAGCAAATAAGTAAATACATATTATGGTTCCACTGCTTTACACTCAAGAAAAAATGCTACATATTAGCATCAATGTATGGTTCTTAAATAACCATTTAAGAGGATGCTTCAACTAAGCTTGGTCTCATGTGAATTAAAACAATTTTAACTGAAATTTAAGAGGAGGTGGCTTGGACATTACTATATATAGGTTGAAAAACATTTTTAATTTATTGTAATAAATCAATGTCTTCATCTTGAAATGTAATGTACTGTAGCTAACACTAGGCATGTTGAACTTATAACATAAATTCCTAACCCCACAGCTGAAAGTCTACAAAATGGCTCACCCCTAGTAGTGAGATTGTCCCTTTTCTTGTATTTTAGAAGCTTGCTTTTTTTAAAAAAAGGATTTCAAAACAGAAGAAATGAAATCTGTCCCGAGAACAAGCGGGGGTCCTAGGAATATATTACAGTGACACAATTCATTTTGTTTCATTTGTAAGTCAATTAGGGCCAGTTAGACTAAAGCAATGTGGAAATCAGTGATAAATGTCTTGGCATGGGTAAGAAAAAAAATACTTGCTTCTTTAAGGTGTTGCAACAGGTACAACGTGAGTACCTCTGCACACTCCAAATCACCTTTTCCCTTTTCAGTCCAGATCACTGTACTGCTCTAATAACTGCAGACCTTGTAATAATTATTCTGCCACTGTTTCAATTCCACTCCCAAATCCTATTTTTCTTCCCATGTGTAAACATAGACAAATGCTAAGAAATGCATTGAGAGTGGTGCCACTTCATTAAAATACAAAGTAAGATTTTTCACCCACAGCAAAACCTTTGCTTCTTCAGTTCGCTCTGCTCACAGTATAGTAATAGCACTTAGATTTATATATCGCTTTATAATGCTTTCCAATCCCCTCTAAGCGGTTTACAGCCTATTGCCCCCAACAATCTGGGTCCCCATTTTACCCACCTTGGAACGATGGAAGGCTGAGTCAACCTTTAAATATAAGTATTTAAAATACAAAGACATACATTTCCTGCATCTTTTCCCATCATGCATGAATTGAAGACACTTCAATTAATGGATTAAGACAAATGGAGGTCTTAGACTTTTATATAATACTTAATACCAACCTAACTGCAAACAACAGTCTTTCTTTTGTAAAAGAGAAGGGGGGAAAATACCTCGATTACTAGGTGTGGTCTAAATTATACCAAATCAAATTGATCTATTAATAAGTCAGCAATTCTAAAGTTTTATTTTAACACTTTATTTTAACACTTTTAGAAAATCACTACCAAAATACAAAAAATTGTGTTTATTCTAGGTTACTATGTATAGGTTGAAGAATACTTTTAATTTACTGTGATGCCTTCTGTTTGAAATCTATGCCTTATGTTTGAAATTTAAGATAGCCAACACTATGCATGTTGAACGAAGAACCACAAAATTTCCTAAATCCACAGCTGAAAATCTAATTTAAGATGGCTAGCATGCTATGACAAATGCAATCACATTTCCCCTTATAAGATGCACAATATGGAAGACATTTCTATCAAATGCCCATTTTAATGGATAAAGAAATTTTACCATTATTTGCCACAAATGCTAAACATTGGTTTAAAAAGGAACCAAACTCCTTAAAATTGGGCACAATACTTTTATCAGCAAGCCATTTTAAAGTCACATTTAAGCCATGGTTATCAAAGTAAAAATACATTGCTATAGTTAACTCCAATTAAAAACAATTCTAAATTCCTGAATAAATAATAACCTAGCTATTGAAGTCAATTCAAGTAAGCCTATTTTGATCCATTACCTTTATAAATGAAATGCTTTTCAATAGCCACGCTAAGCACTATACTTTTCATCACAGTTTATGTAAAATGTTACCAACAAATATTCTCATATTTCCTTCCATTATGAACATGTACACTCTCCTATTTTCATGCAAGGAGTCAAGAATAGGAGCAACAGCAGGATCATTGTATACTTTTAAAGTTGTAGACTACTATTAAAAGTGGGAAACCATGCACTAAATTTCTGGATATTTCTGCTCTGTCGGTTTGCAGGAGGTAAATGCTGCAATAAAAATATTGTACTCATCTAACTAAAATACATTAAAAAAACAACTGCACACAATTATTGTGGTTAGTGAATGTTAGATGATTCCTTGTTGTGCACAAGGAGTGCTTTGCTTTGAACAGCTGTGCCTTGGGGACATAAGCAGAATGAACTTGGCCATGCAGCCTCTTTGAAAGCATCTTCTCTCTTAAGCTGGGAAAATCAAGATTTGGGGACAATGAAAGTGCAGTGGTGGAGCCAGCCAAAAGTTTGAATCATCATGCATTGAAAGCAGTCAGATGAAGGGAGCTGGTGAAACTGTGGGCTGAACGGTACTTACAGCGACAAGAATTACCTGACTCAAATTCCCAAGCAGCTAACAATTAAGAAAAACACAAGATAACAATTGTTTGATTTAACACAGAGCACTGTACTGTAAACACAGACTGCACATCGCCATACACACAAAATGACAGGAGAACACAGCATTTTCATTCATTTCAGTTTTACAAAATGAAGTAAAGGTTTACCTCCCCTAATGCTATAAAGATGCCAGCCACGTATATATAATCCAGTAATTCTTAATATATTAAAGAGTTAGTTTTGCTACAATTATATATTAATCCAAAATGCTACACTGTTCCCTAACTTTGGGTCAGAATCAGTCAGTTCCCCAAATCTTTTCTGCATGCATTCTACAGAGTTTCTAAGTACTTACCACTTGCTTATGGTAAGTAGCTGTTTGGCACCCTTTCTTTACAAATGGATATAACAAACTGACATACAGACACGGCTTAAGGGTTTTTTTTAAATTATATGAAACTTAGCTAAATAGAGCAGAACAATCATCAGATATTTAGTACCTGCATACACCTGGTGCATTCTGAACACCAGCAAATTGACATACTATAATCCTAACTGTTAAGTATGGGTACAAACTAAATGATACACTGTTGTACAATTCTGCCTAGTTATTACTAAAGTCCCAAAAGTAAAGCTTCAACATTGAACTGTAAGCCTTTGTTGTAACATATTTCACTCTCTTTTTACAAAACAAATTTTAATTTTTAATATATTTACAGAACACTTGGCAGGACAAATAAATCCAAACAAAATTTTGATCCTGCTATGCAAAAAAATTACTTGGCGCTATGAGGTAAAGAGTTAATGATTTTGAAGGTGGCCAAACCAATTATTTTAAATTCATTTTGTAACTTTGAATTCAAAATGGTTCTGAAAGTAATTCATCTCATTTTGCGAGAGTAGTTTGAGCTCTGTGACACTCACAAATAGGGCAAAGACAATTGCTTTGCGTTTTAATTTTTAGGGGACCTAACTGAGAGAAATAGAAATAGGGAGTTCTCTAAATCCAGAAAACAAGAATTCTTTGGTGTTTGTATTTTCAAGTAGGACTAGAGTCAGAACTGAGCATATAGTGACTGGACAAATAGGAAATTTTAAGTATGTCATAACAAGAATACAGGTTTATTAGCAGATAAACAGGTTTATTAGCAGATGTACCCTTTATAAAAGAACCAGTTTGGTCTAGTGGTGAAGACACCAGACTAGAAACCAGGAGACCGTGAGTTCTAATCCCACTTTAGCCATGAAAATCAACTGGATGACTTTGGGACAGTCACTCTCTCTCAGCCCAGCTCACCTGACAGGGTTGGGGTTGTAGGGAAAGTACGGTATTAAATATGTTTGCTGCCCTGAGTTATTTATAAAAAATAATAAAGGCAGGATAACAAAAAACATAATATACTAGGAAAGGGAGAAAGAATATATTTATAAATAGAGACATTAAGGGAAACAGAAAACAAACTTGTAGACATAAAGCAGGAATCAAAGACAAATCGTTATGACTTTTATTATCTCTGTACAACACATTGAAAGTATCTTATGAAAAGCATTCCCACTCTATCAACTGCTCAGCAGAGTGATAAAATAAGGAACTGCACATTTGTATGAAATGAAATGAAATGACTTTCTACTGAGATTTCAAACAGGCAGAAATAAAACAAACTGATATTCTTTATGTATATTCTAATGTCACTGCCTGAATTCTATTCCAAAGTCAGTGCTCATCGTTTCTAGTTAGAGCTGAAGTGGGGAACTATGGCCCGTTTATGACTTGTGGACTTCAATTCCCAGAATTCCATTGTTGGCCCAGGAATTCTAGGAGTTGAAGTCCACAAGTTCATAAAAGGGCCACAGTTCCTCACCCCTGAATTAAAGCACCCTAAACATGCCATTTGCTGGATTCTCTTTGGTCTGAAGTTTTACCAGATACCTCAATACTTTTACAGTTGCAAAAATTCACATTTGTTAAATTGTCTTGTTTTTGAAAATAGCACTGATGTATATGATTAACAATAAAGAAGCCTGAATAGCTGGTTTATGTAACACCAGACATATAAATGGGATTTCAAACTCTGAGACAGCCAGTTATATGATATAAAATTATATTTAGAACAGCATTTTAAAAGGGATCTGTCTGGTGAATAAAATTTGACTTTTAACACAGTCAGTGAAACTTTTGCAGTGACCAAACTAATAACATAATGGCACATGGGGTGGGTGTTTGTGACATCCCATGATAAAGCTGAAAGGCTCAGAAATTGGATCAGGCTTATATTATCAGCCGCTGCAATGCTTCCTTGGTTCCTGTTCTGGAGCCCAGCAGATTTGGTGGAAAAAAAATAATCACCTATTGGGCATGTATTCAGGTAGTCCTCAACTTACAATGACAATTGAGCCCAAAATTCCTGTTGCTAAGCGAGACAGTTAAGTGAATTTTCTCTCATTTTACGAGTAACTTTTTTCAGTGTTGTCGTAACTTTGAACAGTTACTAAATGAACGGTTGTAAGTCGAGCACTACCTGTACCACATTTGCTTAGCAAAGGAAATTTGAGACTCAATGGTGGTCATAAGCCAAGGACTACCTATATACTTTTGACTACCACTGCGCCTAAAATTGCCAAGCAAGAGAGTTGTTAAGTGAATGTTGCCCCATTTTGCCCCAGTGTTAAGTGAATCACTGCAGTTGTTAAGTTAGTGACATGATTGTTAAGTGAATCTGGCTTCCTTATTGACTTTGCTGTCGGAAGAGCAAAAGGTGATCACATGACCCCAGGATGCTACAACCATCATAAACACATGCCAGTTGCCAAATATCTGACTATGGGGATGCTGCAGTAAGGGGATGCTTTTTTCATAAGTATGAAAGACGGTCAGGTATTACTTTTTTCAATGCCATTTGAACAGTCATTAAATGAATGGTTGTAAGTCGAGGACTACCTGTAAATAAAATCTATATATCAGATACGAAGTGATGTATAGCACATGTACATAAAGTTGGCATTACTCATTATTTTCTACTCCTTTTTCAACAAAACAATTATCTCACTCTGCATACAGTTATTCTTTGCATTGTAAGATATCAACCAGTCTCAATCTATCTAATTATTCTATAAGGTTTGGTGTGCATGTTTTATCTTTGGCTACTCCAGAAAAATATCAGTGGGAGCCTATTTTTCTGATAGTTCCTTATATGTACAAGAAAGGAAAAAGAGAAAATCAGTCTGGCTTTCTCACCTAACTGGTGCTCATCTTTTATGTCAAAGATTATTCATTCACACAATTCTAGTTCTGTTATAGTCTAACACTTTCAATACAACTGAACTTGGAAGAACAGGAAATATCACTTCCATCTCGCCAAACATTTTTTTACCCATGATATACTGTGGAATAAGGCACATCTCATCAAATCACACCATATGCTTTATTGATGAGTGGATCTTCTACCATTTCAACATATGTAAATGTTTATAATGTTGTATGCTTCTCTTTCTGTCACTTAAGAATGAGACAACAATGTACTGCAGCTGCCAAAAAGACCAATGTAGTGCTAGACTTCATCAACAGAGGGATTGTATCAAGATCACATGAAGCGTTAGTACCGCTTTATTTATTTTATTTATCATTTATTTATTTATCAGGATTTATATACCGCCCCCTCTCCCAGGGGTCTCGGGGCGGTGTACAGCCAGATAAAAACACATACATAATCAATTTAAAATCTAGTTAAAATTAATTAAATAAAGACTGATTGAGATTATAAAATTAAACAATTAAAATTTGACGTTTAGGAAACAACAATTAAAATAAGTAAAATTTAAAAATTTAAAATTTAGAATTTAGAATTTAAACAATTTAAAATTTAAGCCCTGAAGTATAAAGCCTTGGTAAGATCACATTTGGAATACTGTGTCCAGTTCTAGTTACTATGATACACAAAAAAAGTGTTGAGACTCTGGAAAGAGTGCAGAGAAGAAGAACAAAGATTTTTAGGGCACTGGAGGCTAAACCGTACCATGAATGATTGTGCAGAACTGGGTATGTCTAGTCTGACGAAGAGAAGGACTAAAGATGACAAGATAGCAGTCTCCCAATATCTGAGGGGGCTGCCACAAGAGGAAGGGTAACCTATTCTCCAAATTACCTGAGGGCAAGATAAGAAATAACAGATGAAAGCTTATCAAAGAGCGATCCAATTAGAACTAAGGAGAAATTTCCTGACAGAACAATTAACCAGTGGAACAGCTTGCCTCCAGAAGTTGTGGGTGCTCCATCACTGGAGGTTTTTAAGAAGAGATTGATCTGAAATGGTATAGGGTTTAGGGGGTTGGACTAGAAGACCTCCAAGGTCCTTCCCAACTCTGTTATTCTGTTATTTCTCCCTCCATGATGTTTCTCAGTTAACAACTAAAGGCATCCATTGTGTCAACAAAAGACTAAAAATACTCAAACTAGACAGAGTTCTGTAATCATGTCTCATCTGCGTTCAGCTAAGAGGACAATTTGTTTTGCTCTAATTAAGAAAAAATATTATTCCGCTTTCAGTAAATTATTCTCTTGTAATAGAATCATTGCTGGTGTATTTATAAGATTATATATCTCCTACTGGTCAGATTCTCATATTTATTCCACATTATTAACACTTCATTTTGCCAGAATGAATTATCCAGGTAGATCAGAGATAAATTACTTGTCTAAAATGAGAGAAATGCAATTACTATGCTACATAGAGTAAAAATTTATTCATAAAAGCCAAGATAAAAGTATGGCCCTTAATACATAGAACTGTTTAATATTCTTACCAACTCAGAGGTTTCCCTGATCAGTATATGTTCATTGCCTCATATCTATGCTAGATCTCAGACAGTTAAGTGATGGAAGGCATACAAAACCCTCACATACGAGTAATACATAGCAAATCTTACAATGTCTCAAGCTTCAAATCCTTCAGATGGAAGAACTTCTGACTAAGTGTTTCCTTTCACCTTGAAAGGCGAACAGAGACTATTAAAGAATTTTAAGGAATATATACAGCAATATCACATTGATCAAGATAATAATTATTATATATTGCTTTAAGCCTTTTAAGTAGGACAAATCTGATCCCAAGACCAACATCCTTGCCGCCATTAGTTTACAGAGTTTATATCCCAGCCTGTTGCTGATTACCCACCATCCTTTCTCTTTTCCATGAATAAGTCTTTCTTCCCTGAAAGCAATAAATTAAATCCTTTCTGATCGTTTGACTTTCACACCATGTGCCGCTTTTCTTATTTATAGCACATGCTCATATTTTGCTTCAAGCAAGTGACAGAAATCAAACAACCACATTAGAAACAACATTCACCACCAGAAGTATTTCTATTGATATTTTTAGCCTTCAGTCGCTTGAGGCTGTAACCAAGAGAACCCAAGTTGGCCAAATGCATGTGGGAGAAATTCTTCTTGAAGAATGGCAACTATTTTAGGAGACCAACTATAGAATCATTTGAGAAGAACCATGGTTTTTATTAATTCATCCTTCGCCCTGAAGTCCTCAGCTCTCCTCTAAGGACGGACTAAAGACTTCAAGCTTGAACAGCTGCTTTGAGTGATTCATAGTCAAAATAAAACATGCATGCTTAGTGAGTTTTGGTCCAATTATGGAACAAGCTAGGCTGGTTTGATCTAAGTATAAAAGAACACCCTGAGTGGAATTGTTTTTAAGTGTTCTGTGCTATTTTAGGTGATTTGATTGGAAGGTTCCTTGTTTCCTGCAACTGAGTGTTCCTTTCTGACTTTTCCCCCCTAGGCTATGCAGTAAGGACAGGACACATCTTTGTTGTTATTGGCTTAGGCTGGAGAGAGTGGAGGAAATGTCCTGGAGTGAAGCAGAAGGCATTTAAGGAATGCCTGGTACAATGAGGAAACCTTTTGGATCTGATTTTTTTCTCTCCACTGGTCATGCCATTGTTTGACTACCTAGCAAGGTAAGTTTCTGTTCCTCTGATGAAGCTGGACTTCACATGTGTCCACACAGCTACTTTGTTGTATTTTCCATCCTGCTCAAAGCCAGGAGGAAATCGTATCAGCATAAATTATGCTACCCCCCAAAGTGGTCCTCAACACACTTTGCTATGCTGTGCTTTTGCCCATGCAGTTCCATCACACAAAACAGTGGTTGGTAGCTTTTTAAGGAAAATGTGAACACTACCAACTGGAGAAAAGTCACCATTAACAGTCATTACAGAATATGTGCTAGGATAGTCTTATTAGATACATATGCTCCATTCAACCAATTTTTATTTCTATTGTTTTGCTCCTCAAAGACTTTTGACTTGTGAACCCCTAATGCCTGTAGACAGCAGTAGAGAGTTTGTCTCTCTTAAAAGCCAGTATGTTTGCCTAGATTTGCATAAATGGTTTTGGAAGTGGGAGTTCAAGAAACAAAACTGCCAAGATATACTAAAAAAAAAAAAATGGTAAATTTGCAAGGAGCCTGTAAAAACAAAGGATGTTCCCGATTGCCCTCGGGGATAGGATTAGGCTGACATAAAGCTAAGAAGAGTTTTACTTTAAAAAACATTTCTGAAAGAAGCCGCAATTGTGTGAATAAGCCAACTTCAATTCATTTTATTTACCAGGATGCCTCTTGTCCTGTAGATAATTAACTTGAAAGAGATGTGTGAGAAAGTGAGGTCTCTGTGTTCTTTCTTTCAAGCAGATTAGTAACTTCTCCTGGTGTTCCTTTCAATTAGCAAACCTCTCGGGCAAAGCAGAAGGCTAACACTTTTGAGATTTTAAATTGGGGAATGTCGGTATAGGTGGAGGAAGTGTGACTACTGTGCTCTGTCTATACATATAGGGTGATTAAGAAAGAAGCAAGATATTTTTAGGGGGTGATCCCATTGTTTCCTGTGGCCAAAACACTCAAAACATTTCAAGATGTCTTTCCATAAAATAAGAAAGGTTTTGTTCTGGAAAAATATAGACAACTCAAAGTGTTTACACCATTAGTAGGTATATTCCTGTGTAATATTCAGTTAATCTTAGTACTGATTATGCTTGAGGAGTTGGAACTTAGTACAGAAGCTAACTTCCATGGTATCAACTTAAAACTTAAAAAAAAAAATCCTTGTGCTGACTGATTTTCAGCAGTGTATCCTAAATGGATTAAAAACCAATCAGTTTTGGACATCTAGAAGGTAATATTATTAACATGATTTGCTATAATTATCTTAAGAACTAGCAGTCTTGAGATCTATTTCTACATAGTAATTTTAGTTTTAATAAGCTAAATCCTCCTAATAGCTAGAAACATTCAACAGTATTTTGTAAGAGCACCCCAAATTTAACTGCAGATAATGTTCCAGAACATTCCTGTGGGAGAATGAGCTGGCCTTCAATTATTCTTAAAAGTAAGATAATATTTCAGATTTCCACCTACAGGGTGAAAAAATGTTGACACAAATAACAGCTGTCGTCCTCCTTTATCTGAGAAGCCCAACGCTAGGAGGTAAAGTCTTAATTATTTTAGTTAATTTCCAAACAAATATCAGTCACAGTACATTCACCAGTAAATGGAAAAGTCTAGTTTCAGTCCAATGTAATCACTATTCTACACGCAAACTTTATTACATCTATATTCTTCAATTATTCATAGCTCCCATTCTATTCTTTTTTTAATAAAAACGACATACTTCATTTCTCCCAGTGTAAATAGAGTAATAAACATTAATTACCTCTTTAGGTAAAGATATAAGTTTGTTTCGGTCAACATTCAATATATTCAGCTTCTTTAGTTTTCCAATGCTCTTTGGCAAAGTCTGAAACAAAACGATGTCAGCAATTAATATTACTGGCATTTCAAAGTAAGTTGTGGAAAGCAAGCAGTGAGCTAATTAATATGCTAAATATGCTTTTTAAAAATTCATCTTTAAACAGAATGATGAATGGATAGGTCTTGAATTCTAAGATGGCCAAAAACTTTACCAATAGGCGTTCTAACAAAATAACAATGGATTTCACTTGTCTGAGATTTTAAAAGTTCAAAGAATGTATGACCAGTATTCTCATCTGTACCAACCTGCACCTCAGGATTATTAGTACAATTGCAAAACCCTCGTGAGTAACCGAGATAAGAAATATTTATTTTAAAAGTGGGTCACATCTAGTTTGGGGCAATTTCTCATTGTTTCAGAAGCCTCTTGTCCTATATGGGTGATGATGGTCCTCATTTTCCAATTAGTGTTTTTGATGTTTCAGAGATCAATAATGAAGGCTGCCTATGCTTTTTGTCCACTCACAGGAGAACAAGAAAAATGAAGGCAATTCATATTGTAAGAAAGAGATCCATGATTATTGTACTCATAAAAATATATTATGGCAGATTACATAGTATTACTATTGTGGTTCTTTCCCTCTCAAAGTATTTGCTTATTCTGGAACAGTGGCTAGGAAATTAGTCTCAAGCTGGAGCAATGCAGAACAAATTACAACCTTTATTTTACTATTACATCTTGTTCTAGCACACTGCAAAGCAAACATCTGGTGTTCCATTCTTAATCCTCTCATTCTTCACTTTTGCAGGTTTTAATTCCTTCTTCTTCCTCATTTATTAGAGAAATTATTCTGTAACCCTATCCTACAAAGGGGCTAAAACTACTTCTTAACTCTATCACTGGGACCAGTGGTTCCACTGACCCGGAACCAGCAAAATCTACTGCAGCAAATCAACAGCCAATTTGCTGATATGTTCAGGAAAGATTCATCAATATTAAACAAAAAAAAATTAGGGGACATAGACAGGTGCAAATGACAATTTGGCAATTGAAAGAAAGACTTCTCATGAATAAGAATAATTGAAAACCATTCAAAGAAACTCGGAGCCCAAAACCCAAAATCAATCTCTTCATCCCCCACTATTACTTCAAATTAACTATTATAGCTTTATTGTTCCTATTAGAACTGAATTACACTTTTTTGAAAATTTTAAAATATAGAAGAGAACGTTACCATATTTTGGACAAGGCAGATGAGTTTATGACATACACAGACATACATCTGTCCTTTAAACCTCTGTAAATTGGAGAATCCCACAAAATCATTCGGGACAGTTGACTAGATCTCAATGCAGGCACAGTGCTTGTAAGAAACCAGGAATGTGAAATTCACTGAGCAATAGCAACAGCACTTAGACTTACATACCGCTTCACAGTGTTTTACAGCCCTCTCTAAGCGGTTTACAGAATCAGCCTATTGCCCCCCCAACAATCCGGGTCTTCATTTTACTGACCTCGGAAAGATGGAAGGCTGAGTCAACCTTGAGCCTGGTGGGATTCGAACTGGAATGCTTGATTCTCATTCCAGCTCATGCTGTTTGATCACAGCCAGCAAATTACTTCTATCAACAATTTTTTTTTTTTACAATCTGGATTAATTTTTCTTCAATCCCAATGCTTTCAAAACCAGTCAGTTTTTAAGACATATTATCATTTTTTAAAAAAAAATTACCGTATTTTTCAGACTATAAGACACACCTGACTATAAGATGCACCTAGATTTAGAAGAGGAAAAGAAGAAGAAAAACATTTGGCCTCCCTGCGCCCAGTTTCTGGCCCTTTTTTCAGCCCTTTTTCTGGCTGTTTTGGGGTCTTTTTTTCCCGTTTCTGGGCCTTTTTTGAGCTGAAAAAAAGCCCCAAAAACTGGGCGCAGGGAGGCCAAAAAAATGGCTGGTGGGCGGGTGGGGCTTCAGTGGTATTCGCTCTCACAGACATTTTCACCCACTTTTGGGAGACAAAAAAGTGTGTCTTATAGTCTGAAAAATACGATAATTTCCCTCCAAAATTAGCTGGGACAGATTTTTCCTCACTGCAGTTATTATTTACTATCCACTTAATGGGACTTCGTCCTTGAAAAACTGTTACAAAACTATCCACCAATCTTCATTATTTAATTTCATAAATTACATTAAGAAGCACTAGAAAATTTAAGTTTGAGAAAGGTGATTGAAGAAAGCCAAAACATAATTTAGCATGCCAGCATCTTACTATATTCTGTATAAGATCATCCTCTATTAGGTCTTACACTTGGTTATTGCATTTTCCATAAATTTGATTTCTCCTCTACAACACTAATCTTTGCTGGATAATTTGTTATTACAACCAAATTCAAGTGAAACCTGCTTTGAAATGGATTTCATGCTTGTCTCTCTGTCTCATTCACTGTTCAGCTGATATTTTGGTCAACTATAACTTCATGGTATTCAATATTGTGCTTAAAAAGCATCTTGACGAATACCAATTAAGTTGTTTTGTACTTCACTGTAATTGTCATACAGTCTTAAATAAAGATTCTGCAGTCAAAATAGATCAAGCATGACATCCTCATTCAATGCCAACATTTGAAGAGCTAACAGCATACTTACCAGCAGCTGATTTTCTGTAAGAATCAATTCTGTAAGACATTCACAGTTTCCTACAGCTTCTGTTAATTGGGTAAGCCTGTTCTGGTCAATCTTCAAGATGGATAACATTTTTAACTTTCCTGTGGACACAAAAATGAGCCTTTTAAAAAGTGGGGGACAAAACAAAACTAGTGATCCCAATTGAAGCAAACATCAACTATTTAAGGAGAAAACAATCTTAATTATGCAGAATATTCAGACATCCTTGAAAAACTGAGTTTTTAAAAACCTTTTTAGTTAATAAATTCTGAATATCATTCAAAAGATAAGCAGAGGTGGGATTCAACTGGTTTGCGCCTATTTGCTAGACCGGTTTGTTAACTTTCTAAGCAATTAGGAGAACTGCTGGTTCAGTTGGTCATTAGGGCAGAGAACTGGTTGTTAAATTATTTGAATCCAACCACTGACTGTAGCCTTTCCTGGCAGATCTGGCTAGCAAACCATTGCCATATAGGTCAGTATTATTTTTATTGAAAAGCTATATAGTAGACAGCCTTCATCTAATTATTTTAAACGGTTTTAAATTGTTATTTATGTGTTTTTTATCTTGCTGTTCACTGCCCCGAGTCCCTAGGGAGATGGGGCGGTATATAAATCAAATAAATCTAATCTAAAATAAATCTAAAATCTAATAGCCTGAATATTGCTGCTCAGTCATAAATCTCCTGAAGGAAGTAATTCCCATATGTTAATGGGTCACCTCTCCCAACCGGAAGGAGAATGCATTTAGTTTGAGATAAATTTGAGATGTTTACTCAAGTTACATTCCTGCCCTGGACTTAGTCCTCTTTTATCTGATCGTTGTCTTCCTCCTGTCCCTCCAGGCTAGTCTCTTTGCCCTCTACAGACAATAACTACTTTCCTCAAAGAGCCTTACCTAGTGTTCTCTTTGGGTTCTTTTAGACACCAGTCAAAAATAAGGTTATTAGCCAGGCTTTTAAACCTGAAATGTGCCTTCTCTGCTACTTGACCAAAGGGCAACACCTGGACATCCACATGCTGTTAGAGAAGAATTCCTATCATCTTTCAACATTGATTCTGCTCATCTAGATTGATGGGAGGGTTCAATATCTTGGAAGAACCTCTGGGAAGGTAGACCCTGCCTACCATAAAAAGAAAGCCATGCTCTAACAAGTGGACAATAGAAGTATGTTTCTGACAGAAAAGCAAGGAAGACATCCTTAAGCAAGTAATCTATGGCTACTTAAGATGAGAAATTTCAGAAGCATGCTGCAAAAGATGTCAAAAATGATCATAAATAACCAAAGATTGCTCAATTTTGGCTACCAACAAGTATTCAACAATTCAAGATTCAAAAGCAATATTCACAAAGTATTATTTGTTGCACAGTTCATCACTGGTCCATGTACTAAAGAAGAATGTGTCTTCTGGAGCAACAGTGATAACATCAAGTGAGAACACCACATAAAACCTCTTTGTCTCTTGGGGTTTGAAAAACAGTATGAAGCCTGGATAATTGTATGGGCCACAATATCTTCTTGAGGGGAAGGGTGGGATCAAGACAAGAAATCCAAAAGGGATTAGGATTTGAGTTCTTATGGGCAATGACCCCCAAGTAGTTGCAAACAAAGTGGGAGGAGGTGGAAATAATTAGAGGCTTGCTCACACAAAACCAGAGCCTGTGAGAACTTAGTCTAGCTAAGCCTGGATTCTTTCTATCATCTTCCTCTTATTCTAGAATCTGCTGCTGGATTCTGTGGGCAACTTTGGATAAGGGTGATGCCAACAAATTAGGGCAAAGAAACTCCATAGAATTAAGCAACTAGGAATCTTCCATCTTGCCCCTGTGCCCACAAGCAGAAGCTTCTCAAAGCCAAAGGGAGTTTCAGCTGGCAGGGACAGCTGTTTTTCCCTCCTGTTTAGCCTGACTCCCTGCCTGGAGTCACACCTGTTGCAAAGACCGTCCTAGGTTGTTTCCCAGGGCGCAGGCTTATCTGGAGCAGGAACCCAGAAGAACACAGAGCACGAAAAGCAACTCTGCACAGCTCAGAAGAGTGACCTCTATTCTCATAAGGTTGGGTCCATGTGGATAGAGCAATCCATAACTGCTCTATCTCCCTCCCTACTCAGCAAAATAGGGGTGTACTCACATAGGTGCACCATCATGAGTCTAGGGTAGATGTTGGGCAAATAGGCATCAGCCATACTTAACTATGAGCAGCAGCAGATGGGGACTGACTGCTGATTCATCTTCCCCCACCCCAAGTGTGCAGAGAGGAGTCACAAGCTAAATACTCTTGGTTGCAGTTTCAGATCCTGAGGTCAAGTACAGCTCTTTTGGAGTCTACCCACTGTACAACACGAACAAGTCTTTCATTCTGCCCATCAGCAGTACAGGTAGTTCTTGACTTACGACCACGATTGGGACTGGAATCCCATCGTAAGTTGATGTGGTCACAAGTTGAATCAGACCCATTTTTAAAAACATTTTTTACCGCTAATCGTTAAGTAAATCACCAAGCAAATCTGATTTCCCAATAGGCACTTTTGCTGGAAATCAGCACAAGAAGTTGCAAATCATAATTACATCCCTCAGGAGGTTGAAATTGTCATAAATGCAAGCTGGTCACCAAGCTCCTGAACTGCGATCATGAGACTGCGGGGGACGGCCGTAAGTGTGAGGATGGATGGTAAGTTATTTCTTCTGAGGCTGTTTTAACTTTGAATTATTAAACAAACAGCTGTAAGTCAAGAACTATCTGTGTAGAGGAAATCCATCTGCTGAGCTGGCTGGAAACATAAATAATGACTCGGGATGCAAAAGAGATGAACCACCAGATTTCTGGAAAGCCAGGATAACTTTAGGATAGGATGGAAGGGGTCTCTTTTTCACCCCTCTGCTTTGTACTTCCCTGCAATAAACTCCTCCTCCTCTCTTGCAACTGTAGCTGACACCGGATGACACTGGAAAATCTTCTCATCCCATCATAGGACTCCCTTGGTTTTTTTTTTTTTTACTCCCAGACCTAGTATTGATTAATCTGATTCTGATCCTTCCTTGATGAAACCAGCAAGTGTGAAAATTAATGGCATTTTTTTTCAGGGCGAACTGGTCTGAATGGCTGGTTTCAGAGTGTCATCAGAGCTGAATGGGAGCTTGTAATCATGTTCCCTTCCCTGAGGTCAAGGATAATGTAAGCAGTTTTGATGGTGGAATACGCAAGGTATACTTTTGGACAGACACTAACAATCACAGGTTTGAAAACAAGGGCAGACTGACCTTGAAAGATAAGGAGTTGGTTAGCAAGGCATGACAGATGCAGGATGGAGGCTACAGTCCAAGCAGCCCTATTTATATACTGTGTGCTTTTTTAAACACACAGTAAAAGCTCTATTGTGTCTCCTGCCTTCCGAAGGTTAAGAGGGGAGGTGTACCAATGGCTACAAAGACATTCACTTAAGAACCGAAGTGGCCCAGAGGGGTAAGATACGGGGTAAGGAATCCACACAGTGCTAAGTCAATAATGGCCATCTCACTACTATCAAGAAGAAGTTAATTCATTGTTGTTGTTTTTAGTTGAGAAGGAATCACAAAAATTCATTTATCATTTTAGGAGGACAGAGCATCCACAAATTTGAGAACTCCCAGGTAAGGATAATAATAGCTAAAGGTCAACCACCAAGGATATGAAACTAGTAAGGCAATTGGACCAGACCCTTTTTTAGTTCTCTATTAAAACAATCTGATGCTGGATATGGGTATGGATAAGAGGGAAGATTTTATGTCATCCCACCAAAATACAAGCTTCCTGCTGAAAACAAATCATGTTGTCTTCTCTTTGCAAATGATCCAATTCAATGCTGAAAATTGGGGGAAGTTTGCATGGGAGTATTTCATTTACCTGTGCCTTATTGTGTAATTTATTTACACAAACCTTAATGGGTTTGTTATCTTCTTTATTCCTGTTTTATTAACTTGCTGTAGGAAAGCACTTTATATTTCTCATGCATTGCTGTGTCAGACCTGCTTCCAATACAGCTGCTGCTTGAAATGCACGTATTAATAAATGTAATACAGTATTTCCATATGTATAACATAGCCAAAATGTATATATGTTTATGCAAAGTTGTAATTGTATAACTGTAGTAGGCAGAAATTGAAATACCATGTATATTAATAATTTGTATATTTACAGCACAAAAGTGGATGTCGCAAGCCACAGTATAGTGCTGTAATCTGGAGATAAGTGGGAAATCGCACTATTTCAAATTGTAGTTTCTTTCCTTTTTTAATTCTACTAATATACATGCATTTGCACAGCTGTGTAGGAATACATATTCCTGTATATAAATAGTGTGGTAGTTCACAACTGCTTAGCTAGAAAAAGAGTTGCCTCAAAATAAAATATATATATATTTTAAAAAACATTTCTCTGTCTGCAAACATCAAATAAGCCTGGAATCAAAGAAGTAAAATGGGAAAAATTGCAAAACTGGTTTTAAGCTTTTTAAATGATTCACATGATGAATGTTATATTGTCATTTGATTAGAACATATATAGCATGTAATCCATGGAAACAACAAATAGTGGTGGGTAGGTACATATTTAAAGTATTCTGCAGAAAAATAACTATCAAGGCAGCAATAGCATCAGGAGAATATTTTTGGAAGTACCATTTGAGAAAATCAAACACCACCGTTCTAGGATAAAATATTTGTGTCAATACAGAGTCTTTACAGAGTTCCACTGTGGAAGTGAAAAGCATGATGCACAAAAGGCCACAAATGCCAAATCTAAGCCCAAACAGAAAATCAAAACTTTCTCTGCAAGATTTCTAAAGAAATAGGAAATTTAATAAACCAATCAACAAAATTAAACCTGCAATTGAACTGGCATGCATTAAGATAAACTTATTGAAGACTATACATCTAGGATCCTGGAGCTGCCAAGATACATTAAGACTGCAACTCTTAGAATGTCTGTGAATTTTTATGGAATATCCAAAAGGATATTACTTCTACAGAGGCGACAGATTTGTGGCCTAGGGGAAATTTCTGTTTACGTATGTACATTTCTATGTGTACGGAAATCTCTGTAAAATGCCGCAGTCAGTAGCTTCATCACAAAAATATCTCCAAGCAAACCAAAGAACATTTATTACATGTTGCAGTGCAGGCAAAACACTGATCTTCTGCACTGAAGGACATTGTCTATTATTTCTGACAGATAATCGTACCTGTCATATTTGATTCTTGCATTCACAGAATCATCTGATTTTTACGGTCATCAATCACTGAGAGGTATGCTAATAAAAATGCAGGTGTCCCCATTACTTTCATAATAAACATTTGAAGATCAAATCTAAGTATATTGATGCCATCCATCAATATATCATACTCATGGGTACTACATACAGAAGAAGGACAAATTAAGGTGGCAGTTGTTGTTTTTTAATGCTGTAAATAACTCAGAGAGCCAGGTGGAGCTTAATTAATGGAACCTGACTTATTCATGCATCTCAAGTTGTCCCCTCAGCAATGGGTAATGTATTACATCTAATTGCAACATGTAACCAGTTGCAGTAAAACTGCTGATTAGCTGCTTGTAAGTCATATCATCAAGAGTAGGAAAACAAGCAACCAGGATGTTTAGCAAGTGGGAGGGAAAATAAGGATAATGAGGAAGAGATTTGAGGGATATCACACAGGATAAAACAATCCAAATAATGTGTGCCGTATGTAAACAGAGATGTTTCTGTTGGGAAAATTACATGTCAGCAATCTCCTCTTTAATTATTATTATTAATATACAGAAACAGTACACTGCTGCTCAGTGAAGCTTAGATTCAACATGTTAAGAGCGGGCAATTAAGTATCTTTAACTCTAGTTGACATTTTGCAAGTAATATCAATGTTTCTTTGTACAAAGAATGACCATCTATAAATATTCATTTGGGAAAATGCCAAAAATGTGCTTGATTACTCTGTGGTATGCCAACATAAAAACGAAATGAATTGCTAAAGTTTGGGAGTCAATAAAAGTGGAGTGTGTGTGTGAGAGAGAGGGGTGTGTGCTCTATTACATTAGGCCTCTATAAAACACTTAAAAAGACATTTTGCAGTGAATGTTAAGGTGAATAAAGAACCTCGCAGCCATGAGACTAACAAAGCTCAGAAAACTGCTGAGAAAGCTGGCCCCAGATATCTCATTTTGTGCATGTATGCACAGAACCTATTTTCCTAAGACCACCAGTGAAGCAATGTGGCAGTGGGTACACATAGAGGCAGCAAAAGCGTTGGGAGCCCTCTGCTCTTGCCAATGATGCTGCTATTTCAACCATTAAACTTAAGAGGTGCTTCCTGGGTGCCAAAGTGAGTTGCAAAGCCCGTGTTCCAAATGCCTTCTACTTCCCTAATAATATATATGTCATCTGGAGAGTAGGTGTAACACTGATATAATAAGCAGATTTAAGACCACACTGTGGGGGGTGGGGAAGCCTGAAGAAAACATGGGCAGAACCGGACATCATTGCAAATGTCAGGTTGTCCCATGTCAATATCTTCCCATTCTGTAAATGTGCAATGCAATCTAGCTCAAGGGTGGGCAATTATGGCTGCCTCATGACTTGTGGACTTCAACTCCCAGAATTCCTGAGCCAGCCATGCTGGCTCAGGAATTCTGGGAGTTGAAGTCCACGAGTCATGAGGGAGCCATAATTGCCCACCCCTGATCTAGCTCCATAACACATCACCATCATCATAGAGTGAATGTTTTTCACTCTTGCCCTTGGCAAGTCATAATGTGTTGAAACAGCGCACAGTAATTAACATCTGTAGGCAAATGAAGTGATATTGCAAAGTGGCATGTAGCTGCTTTCAGATTCATATTTTAATTATGGCTTCATTCAGGTGTAATATCAAATGTGTGTGAGCTTCAGCTTTCTGTTCTTTTTTCACTGTTCATAAAACGACCCCCAAGCAAACCAATATGAACTTGCAATTGTTTCTATCAATTACACTTTAGATATATTGTATTCAGACCCAAGTGCAAAATTGTGATCATAAACAGAGGAGAAATTTCCGATAGACAAAGGCATACATGACTATGTACTGAGACTTTTATAAGCTAATTCACAACTGAATCATGATCTAATAGAACAGGTATGTCAAACTTGCGTTGTCACAGCATCATGACATATCGTGACTTTTTTCCCCTTTGCTAAACCAGTCGTGGGGCTGCGCATGACGCATCCGGGCTGTGGGCTGTGAGTTTGACACTCCTGTAATAGAGGAACAGCAGTGACAGAACCCTAAAAGAGGCTCCAATTCTGCATAAAACAATCCAGGATCATAGGTTGCCGCTGCTGCGCCTCAATGTTATATACAAATACAGCCAATATTTGCTCTTATTTGCACTAGCATAAAAAATAAAATAAAACATGTTCCTAACAAAAACAGTAATAACGCACATTAGACAACATGCGTTTTGGTGTCAGACAACATGCATTTTGGTGTCAATCAACTTCTTACTTGGATTAAATATTCTAATGTCTATTGTAAAAGAAAAGATTTCACACACCTACACCGTCTGGTAACATTTCAAGGAGATTCTGAGAGATGAGAAGGTCAGTTAAAGAGGTCAGGCCATTTATCTCTTCAGGTAGCTTTTCCAGTTTGTTTTCAGAGATATCCAGACACAGCAGGTTTTTCAGGTTTCCTATTTCCTACAAAACAAAAGACAAAGTCATGCCTCAACATGCCAATGCCCAGAGATCTGACATTTGTTCAATTACAACATTCCTACAAATCCTCCCTGCTCGATGATAACACACTTGTGATGGTATCACAAGTAAATCACCAGTATGTGCGACACCTAGCACGGGCCAACAATCTGTTAGTATATTTTCAGACTTTGAGGGTACATTAAACCCACACCCAATTCTTAGTACTGGCTCAAGGTTCAACAGTTCAACTTAAAAAGATGAAGTACATGAATTCAATTTCTACTTTCTATTGACCTGAACAAATGTCAGGACTCATTCAAGGATAGCACAGATAGATTTTATGCCTTCGTTTCTTTTGCAATAAAGTTTTACTGAAGCAATATTTTAAATATTTATTTCCCTGATTTATATACAAACCCTGCTCACAGACACAGACCTTAATATTAAGCTGTTCCTCTGTCCCCAAGTTCTCCACTGATCAAGGAAAAATATGTTATCTTACTTCCAAGTAAACAGGCACATTGCTTTCATAAACAATACTTTGCCAGAGAAAGAACCAGCATAATGTCCTTGCCCCAAAACAATTTCATCAGCTTCAAAATGGAGACACAAATAATGAAGATGAAGAGGTGCTAACACATTGAGAATGAACATGTAATGAAAAAAGCTTTTTTAAAAAAATAACAGCATATTAAGATTTATGTTTGTTATTTCAATAAGCAGGTGAGTTTTAATTGCAAAGATCCAGGAAATATCTATTCTTACCTGAGGTATTTCTGCCAACTGGTTTCCATCTAACCAGAGGTCTTTAAGGTTAAAAAGTGCACCTATAGTTCCTGGCTGCAATATATAAAATACAGGATGCCACGATTAGCATTAAACAATATAGCACAATAACCCATAAAGAAATCCAACTTCAGTTTATTTCATCCTAAATAGCCAGGGTGTTTTTTATTTCTGCAAATAAATAAAGTTAAGTACAAAAATAAACCTTGCCTTTACCCGTTAGCTATCCCCTGTGTCCTTATTAAATTAGGACAGGCAACGTGATGCCCTTTGGAATTCTGAGTAACATTCCTGACTGTTAGCCTCATTAATCTAAGGTAGTCAATTGTATAAATCCTTCCATGCTTGCCGGCAATTCAGAACTTCAAGGAGGTGAAGGAAAGGTGCAGTTCAGCTTATTACGGTTTCTTGACTTCTGAGTTAACTTCTGATAACTTCACACTTACCATACTACGACTTCGTTCAATCAGAAAAATTAGCTATTTCCCATAACTACAACGTATTTACCCCAAACTATGGAAAGATCCTTGTCCTTTTTTATCAAACAGTAAAATAATTCAAGCAGGATATTAAGGAAAGAGACCCTCTGCAAGGAAATCAAAGCTTATTTGGAAGACCTAAAGGAGGTTTAGGAGGCACCTCTTTTCAGTAATGGAGAAGCAATGGAGGATGTAAGCACTGTCCACTGTCCATAGACATGAGCAGGTATCTGACATAGATACAATTAATGAAACAACTTTAAAAAGAATTGGAGACAGAAAGGGATAAACACGCTGCGGAAGTCATGAAAGACGTAGCAGATATATCTGAGCAAACGAATAAACAATTTATGGAAATGTCACAGCAAGTAGCAGATATAGCTCAAGTAATCAACAAGGCTTATGATATGGCTACAAGTAATATTCTAGAGATAAGCAAGACTCAAAAGAATATTTCTGAAATAAAGATTGAGTTAGCAGATTTATAGGATTGTTAACAGGAGACATAATTTAAGGATTAAAAAAAACCTGGAACAATCGTTTTGCCTGCTTATCACATTTCTAAAATTAATGACCTGAGCTCTGACTTGAACCTAAGGGATAATGTTCTCATTGGGTTTATTATCTTAGGAACACACAGAACCCTAGCGACATTTTGGTCATATATGTAAATTCAACATAGAAGATAAAATTATGAGAAAATTAAGTGAACTGGAGGATATTAAATGAGACAATGAGAAAACATCATTTTTCCAACACAAGACATCAGCATAGCAGTACAATGCAGTGAAGAAAGAAATTTAAACCATTGATAAAAAAAAGTATGAAGGACAAGTTTCATTATGAATTATGAATTTCTTTTTAAGTTACATAATCATTTTAAAGTCATAAAGAAGAAAATTTATTTTCTACTGATGATGCTATAATCATGCATAAACTTATACACATGGAGAAAAACAATTAAAATACTATCTTTGAAGTTTTATAAAAGACTTTTTACAGATTTGGTTTAGAACAAAATATCTCCTTAACTGAAGAAACACTTATTTTCTTTCATTTTCTCTTATTTTGAAAGTGCATCCCTCTTATACAGTTTTTTGGGGTAGGGTGCTGGGAAAGTGATCTTGGGTCTCCCATGCTGGCCCCTTCAAATATTTCAACTGAATGTCACATTCTCTTTATGTAATTTTATCCATACACACAAACATGCATATACACTTTTAAAAATACAAGAATTATGGCTAGATATAACCAGTTTAATTTAAAAAAAAATTCCATTGTTGGATTTTTTAAATTCTTTTGCTAGGGTCTCTTGAGAATTATGCCTACATTGTTCCTGCAACCTAAGAAAAAAGATGTTTTTATTTCAAATATTTGTAGGATCCAGAATGATTTGGGAAAACTGCAGATGTGGAGAAAGAGTTAAATATCATTTATTTTTTCCTTTTCAGTTCTTTTAATTTTCCAATCTCCAAAATAAATTGAAGTACTGTTATTAGGAATCTAGCCTCAGAATGTATTTAGTTGCTGGGTACATTTTGTGGATATTAAGTAACAGCCTCTATTCTTTTTCAATCTTTTACAGGTTAATTTCCAGTGGTACAGAGGTGGGAGGCAATGAGAAAGCTGAATATCTCTTGCCTAGATTTTTTAAAAAATTAATCTCTTCCTTGGGCATGTCTTTGTTAAAATGTTAATTTGTAAGGGTTTATTTATAGCACTTCTCATTAACCAACCTGAAACCCTGCCTTGGAGGATAGGTAAGATAATAGCAATATTAGTTACTTGTACACATTGAACTGTAAAATATTTGTATTTGCTTTTTTTTAAAAAGATGGCCTAACCCAGACATGGGCAAACTATGGCCCGCAGGCCACATCTGGCCCGTTGGGCTTTTTAATCCGGCCCGCCAAACTAGTTACTAGCAGAAGAAAAGTCCCAGAAGAAAACTTTTTCTT
>JAEANM010000234.1:0-40868 GCA_017656035.1 Myanophis thanlyinensis | reverse complement strand
CCTACCTTAACTTACCCGCGGTTGCGTAAGCATTTCACTGCATATCGTACCATGTATGACTGTGTAGGGGACCAATACGTTTGAAATTGAAAATTGAAATCCTAATCGTGGCTTCTCCATCTTTGACTTGGCAGAAGACATCTCCGTCGTTTTCCGGAAAGATGCTTGGGAAGGCAGAGCTGATTTTTCCCAAGCTGACGTCCACCGGCAGATCGCCATCGTCTTCAAGACCCCCCCTTACCAACACCTGGACATCTTGGAGCCCGTGGAAGTGGAGGTATATCTGCGTCGCTTGACGGACAGCGTTTCCAGCGAGCCGTTCGCCTTCACCTACCTGCCCAAGGACACAGGTGAGACAAGACCGGGAGGAGCAGCTGTTCCTCGGCTTACAAGCGTTAGGAGCGGAGCGACTGTTTGAAGTTTATTTATTATTTATTTATCATAAACTTCTATACCGCCCCCTCTCCTGAAGGAGTCGGGGCGGTGTACAGCCATCTAAAAAGACATGAGTATATAACAATTAAAACACAATTAAAATTAATTAGATTAATGGCCAATTAAAACCTGATTATAAACATTTAAAAATTTAGAAACAATTTAAAATTACAAATTTAAAACTGATTAAAAACCAATTAAAATCCCCAACCGATGGTACTAGGCCAGACCAGCTTGTTGGAACAGAAAGGTTTTTAGTGTGCGCTGGAAGGTCCGTGATGGTCCGGATCTCCGGGGGCAGCTTGTTCCAGAGGGAGGGTGCCCTCACAGAGAAGGCTCGGACCCTTGGGGCTGCCAGGCAACACTGTCCTGACAGTGGAACCCCAAGGAGGCCAGCCCTGTGGGAACGCACAAGTCGGCGGGAGACTGATGGTGGCAACAGGCACCGTAAGTACCCGGGTCCCAAGACATGCAGGTAGTCCTCGACTTAACGACCGCAGTGGAGTCCAAAATTTCTGTTGCTAAGTGACACATTTGTTAAGTGAGCTTTGCCCCATTTTACGATCTTTCTTGCAAATGGTTTTTAAGTGAATCCCTGAAGGTGTTAATTTAGTAACCTGGTTGTTAAGTGAATCTGGATTCCCCATTGGCTTTGTTGGTCAGAAGGTTGCAAAAGGTGATCACATGACCCCGGGACATTGCAACCATCCTCAATAGGAACCAGATTGCCGAGCTTTTGAATTTTGATCACATGACCATGGGGATGTTACAAAGGCTGTAATTATGAAAAACGGTTTTTCCTCTTCAATCAATGTTAAGTACAAATACTAGTTCCCTTTTTGGTAATTATCCCAGACTGAGATGAGCATTGAAAAGGGCAAGGGAGAGGGGAAAAGGAAAAGCTGAAATAAAACGGTTAGAGGCAAATAAAACACGAAGGTGTGAAACTGAACAAGTCGTTGCCGTTTCAAGTCAGAATGCACCATCTTGACCATGTAATTTCTCACCTCGTGACCATTCCTTTAGCGATGGAACCGCTAGTCACTATTGTCACTTAAAAAGGACCCCCTGTAATGTGCCATCTCCAGGTCGTGGAAGAGCAAAAGACAGCAAGTGCATTCTTGTGACGAGCAAAAAAGAGCATGAAGAGAAGGAGAGGTACAATTTACAAAAGGAGGAAATGATGAACAAAGCTATCCAAGCGGTACAGAACTGGGATGAAAAGAACTTTGCAAAGAAGGTGAGTGGTTTTTCCGTCAGGGCTTCCTCACTGAGGAAAGGGGAAAGCTCTGTACTTTAAAATGAGCAAAAAGCCTGTTCAAACGCACAATGGCCGAACCTGCCGTTTCCTAAATTTGCTTACAAGATTTTGTTTGTCGTTACTTTATTTTCAGGATTGATGTTGGGGGGGGGGGGGAAAGGTTGATTCAGGACAACGTTCCTTGGTCTCTTTGAGTTGGTGCCTTGTGACTTGAATTCCATCTTTCTCTCTTCACCCCAGATCAACGAGTTGCAAGAGCAGCAAATAAAAATGCTAGATTCCAGGAAAAAACCGACTGAATCAAAACCCTGGAAAGACAACCAGGTCCTTTTGTGCGGCAAATGCAAGAACCAGGCCTGCAGCACGGAGTACCTCCGGGTGATTGAGGTAACCTGTTGTTGCTGCCTTCGCTTCACAGTGTTCTTTTTTTGGTTGGGATACGGGTTGGAGGGTAGAGATCAGCTACGTTCCCATTCAGTGCTAAACGAGGCCTGATTCAATCCAAATCTGTGATTCAAATTTCAAGATTTGAATCCATAAAAAGCTTTATCCATAGACTATAAATCAGGAAAAATACACGCCTGTGTCTACGTAATTTTTTGGCAGAATAAAATGAACATCACCATGACGGAGGCTTTAGAGAAGTGTTTCTTAAAACATTTCTCTCTGGACCCCTTACCACTTCTAAAAACTGTGGAGGACCCCTCTCCCAACCCCCCCTTTTTGTTTGTACACTTTACATTTATTGAAATTAATCATATTGAAAATTAAAATTGACCCATTTGCTGCCACTTTCATTTCTCACAATTGCTTGATGGGATTTTGATATTACATTATTTTGCAACAGACTAGCAAATAATTTCGATTTGGCAGATTCCTGAAAGGTTCTTCAGGGCTCCTCAGACCATTCTTGAAAAAAAATGCAGCTTCAGAGGATATTGATGCAAAATTTCGGCTGGAAAGTGTTAAGGCTTTCATTATACACAGTATTTTTAAATTGTTTCTTTGTACTTTATAATAGAAGTGTCAGGACTAGGGTGTAGGAAACACAGCAAATAAAAGGTTATCTATTTGATTTTTAAACTTCAAATCTACCCAAGGTTACATTTAAAAAAAAAAAGGTTATTAAATCAAACCTTTCAATAGAAGAATTCCTTTAAAGCTTTGCATAGCTGAGTATACAGCATCATGAGTTTGGGTATATTTACACTAAAAGGAGTGAAGAAAATAAATATTATCATTGATCTGTCAAATTGTAAGGTTGAATCTTAGCTCTTTGTATTTCTGATCATTGTAAGAACATTCAGTGAGTGGCCCAACCTTTGGGTTACGCACATAGGTGGAGTGTCATCTCTTGGTAAATGGAACTGTAGCATTCTAGTCCCTTTGAAGTAGTGAGATTGATGGTAAAATCAAGGCCAACTGTTCCTACATTATATGGTATATTCACAATTGGATTGTGAGCTTTTGCACAAAAGAAGATATATTTTGAAGGGTTCCACCTTTCCACCAAAAAAAATTGCCAGTCACCCCAAAAAAACACAACCCCAAATTTTAAATGTTTCACACATTCATTCCGCATATTGTGGCTTTCATGGTATAGGCCAGTGATGGCGAACCTTTTAACTTACCAGGTGCCAAAAAGTACATGCTTTGCACGTGCCATCCACACTTGTGTGTGGCTCCTCTACATGTGCTGCATGTGCAACCGCACCATCTGTGCATTCATGCAGCTTTTGCATGTGCAATGCACGCGCGCTGTGTGCAGGCACTCGTGCACACATGAGCAATCTCGTGTGCATGTGCAGGGGAGCTCCGAAGACCAGCTTGATTTCCTGCAGCAATCGTGTGCATGAACAGTGGAAGCCTGAAGACCAGCTGGGTCTCGCATGTGCATGGTCATTTGGAGGTAAGTTGGCTGATAGCTTGTGTGCCCAGCAAGATGGCTCTGCGTGCCACCTGTGGCGCCCATGCCGTAAGTTCGCCATCATGGGTATAGGCAGTAAACAGGAAGGGCCATCTCAAAGGCTTGATTGTTAAGGTCTCAAAAGCCATGTAATCTCCATGCAAATTCATAATTCCACAAATTCCAAAGATCAGAAACAATAGCACTTGTGGAATGATCTAACTGAGATAAATTGCATTGTAGATTTCTGGAAAATCTCATCCATCTCCCAAGCTATTTCGGTCAGCAGGGCTACAAACTGTATGGGCTAAGGGTAAACTATTTTTTAAAAACTTGACTTTATTTTAAAAAAGCAAACTAAATGAGCTAAAAGGAGTCACGCAGAGTCTCCCCCCCCCCCCTGTGTCAATTTCACATAAAGATACATTTCTGAATCCCTACTACGACGTTTGGAATTTATCCGCTCCTAAACAAAGCCTGAGCTGGCTGAATGCGTCTGTCATGAAAAAGCCCTTCTTTACATTCAGTTGAGGGAAACTTGGCTTTGCCGTTTCAGAATTAAATGTTGGAAGTGGAACTGTAGAGGATAAATGGAGCTCCTTTGACTCTGCTGTGGGTGAGGAAATTGATAACTGAATATGCACTTAATTTACCAAGAGGTTATGATTTAAATTGACCGGAAAACTTTAGATTTCTGGCTAATCCATTTATAAAGTCATGCAGACAATGCTATATTCTGTGCTGTGTTCATTCTAGGAGTCGCACCACACTGTTTTAGGTGAGAATTTTGAAGCACGGTATACCACAGGACCTCATAAGAAGGCACACAGCTACGGGAACTTTGAAAAAAAAGCCAAGATGTATTGCATCAATTGCCATCATGACTGGGGAATCATTGTGAAGTACAAGACCTTTGAGAATATACCCATCATTAAAATCGAGAGCTTTTCGGTGCAGGATGTTGTTAGCAACACACAGTCTTATTTCCGAAAATGGAAGGATGTTGATTTTGCAATGAAAGACTTTGATATTGAAGAACTATCTTAGTGAAGTACGGTCTGTTCAAACTTCTGTTGATAATCTTGCATGACCTAGTTAATTCTATTTTAAAGTCAAGTTGGTAACTGAGGTAATACTAACTTTTCACTTTTACTCTGGTGTAATTCAGACTCCAAGGTAATTGTGACATCTGTCTGATTCTTAGTATGCTTCCATTAATCAGTGCTTCTTCAAAAAAGCTGATCTGTTCCCACTGCTCTCTTTTGATTATGCAATCTAATAATAAATGTATATATTTGAAACTTTAAAGGGTCCTTGGTTGTTTGTGGAGACTGTGGGAGTAAGGGGTTGTTTTTAAATTATAGCTGTACTTGGCTATCTAAAAAAGTCAGGGACACATAGCTGAGGATATTCTAATAAGTTTAAGGTGAGGTACTATTGCTAATAATAAGAAAACCAACTTTTCATCCTTCAGATATATGACGAAAGGTATTATATCAACTAGTTATATTTCTATAATATAGCTACTGTTAGAATCTCAAATGTTGCATCATTTTATTGCTTAGAACTCCCAACGCATGTTCCTTTCTGATAAAGGAGAATTATTCCTTATCTTGAACCTGTTTCAGAATTCACATGGGGCCGAAGGCAAACAGTAAAATCCACAAAAGATTCTACTGATGTTTTGAAAACAGGTTTATTACAAATAGCTTTTAATCCTGCAATCCCATGAATGAAGGGGCACACAAGAACAAATGCACACATGCCAAAGAATAAAGAGCCGAGTCGTTTAATCATTTTTTAGCAGTATTAAAATTTCAAGAGGGATTTTGATAAGCGTTTTTAAATGCAACAGTACTGGGTTAGTAATTTCTGAGGCAGGGCAGGAAAAGAAACTTGTACTGTTAATTGCTGTATAAAATGTTGAAAAGGAGCTAGCCTCCATATACATAGATGATATAAGTTTTTGTTTCACCTACAAGTACAAAATGGATGAAATACAGTACTGTAGAAAGGATGAGTTCAAATATACACATAAATCAGGCTAGTGGCCAAAGAGTTAGGGTTGACAGTGTAAAAAAACCATACCCTTTACAAGCCTTTTCCCTTCAATTCTGCTGAAACCCCATCCCCCAGAAGCCCCAGCCAGCCCTGAAAGTCTGGAGTTGTCCTAAGTTGGAAGGCACTATGCTGGAGGAAACGACACATAATTCCCTTGTTACTGTATATTTTGTTTTTCATGATTACAGCATTTATAATTACTGAGCCTTTGTCCTCTGAAAAAGGTGGGTTCTGGATACGAGCAGTGCTTCATTTGGGGGTTAAGATGCCATTTTGCGAATCATATAGTTCAAGATACCACCATTACGAAAATAGGTGAGCTCCACATCTGTGTCAAACCTCATGACGGCTTCAAAGGTTTTTCCTGTGTCCAACTGGAGAGAACATCGAGAACAAGTTGGATTAAGGAAAGGTACAATCATTTAAGAAGTTCAAAGGGGCCTTTTAAATTATTTTTTAGAAATTATGCCAAAGCTGCAAAGAAATAGGATCGCCTTGGAAATAATGTTACACCACCCACATATTCTTTCTTGGATGCATTCTTTAGGCGTCCCATTTCCAGAAAACTCTCCTAATGTCTTAAATGAGTAATCTGAGGGATGGGGGACATAAAAACCCGTATTCAAATGTGCTCACACAATATTTCAACAACTGTCAGGGGCTCAGGGCTGTACACATTACTTACTCCTGCAACACCCATTATTAGAACACATCTCGCATACAGACCCCATCCCATTCAACATAGTGCTAAAAAGTTGCTTTTCACTGAATTAAAAACACTTTGTTTATTCTGGGAGTCTGAACAGGGTGTCAGGGTTCCACACAACATCAGCAACGCAATCAGAACTCCAAAGAGACAAAATTCCTTAGAATAAGATTTTATTGAAGACATTGTATTGGCACAGACTGGAGAAATCCTGAATCTGAGATTCCCGGGCTTTTTCTACCCAAGCAAAGTGAAAGTTCCTCCCCACTAATTATCACATGTCAGCTTCTCACCAACCCGTTCAAAGAAAGTTCCAACCCCCTCTTGGGACCATCCCCGACCAGGTGCTAACGGCCCAGGGAAGATACTCTGAGAAATAAGTAGAAGGAATGCTTAATGCAAATAACAGCCTCCGAGTTGGTTCTGTCAAACCTCCACTCCCCCAACTCTTCAACCTTGCTAGAAATGTGTCAAAACTAAAAGGACTATTGTAATAATTGCAAAAGCACAAACTAATAAATTCCCAGTACATATATAATTCTCCTTTTAGGCTTGACACGGCATCAGCAGCTTCAGAGAATAGGCTGCCCCTCTCTTTGTGGCAGCCTTCTAAATATTGGAACACTGCTATCATATCTCCCCTTTTCACTAAACTAGACATACCTAATTCCTGCAACTGTCCTTCATGTGTTTTAGCCTCCAGTTCCCTAATCATCTTTGTTGCTCTTCTCTGCACTCTGAATTTAGTCCAATTTGCTTCAATAGAAACAAAAGCTTCCATGCATGGGAATCCTGATTTCTCACATTTTAACAATAGCAATAGCACTTAAGACTTATATACTGCTTCACAGTGCTTTTACAACCCTCCCTAAGCAGTGTACAGAGTCTGCATATTGTCCCCAACAATCTGGGTCCTCATTTTATCCACCTTGGAAGGATGAAAAGCTGAGACAACCTTGAGCTGGTCAGGACTGAACTCGTGGCAGTGAGCAATGCATTCTAACCACTGTGCCACCATGGCTCTTTTATAAAACCTATAAAGCAACAAGCCAACTTTCCCTCAAAAGGGCAGTATGACTTCATAAGGGAAGACAAACATGATTGTATGTGACTTAAAAAACCCTAGATTATTTCTATACCCAAAGACTACTAATATTTTCAAGCCATCACTCCTTGAAATCTTGTAAGATCACCAAATCATAAAAGACTTGAGTGATTCAAAGTCAATTCAGTGGCTTGTTCAGACTCCAAATTTTGTCCCTTAAACCCAAGACACAGCTACCCCACATAACTGCACATCCTTCATGTGTGCAGAGACATACACAAACATACAGAGCATTGCTAGATTAAAATAATGCAACCCCTGGAAACACTTACTTTGATCTGGATAGTCATTCCGGGCGTCAGGTCCTCCGGAATAATAATTGTGTAACGTTCCCGCCCTGTCAATCCTAGAGACTCTGCATCCTGGCCGGGGAGGTACTGTAGAGGGATGACTCCCATGCCCACCAGATTACTGCGGTGAATCCTCTCATAGCTCTCTGCAAGGACTGCTTTGATACCCTGATGAACACACAAGAGCATTAATGGTCAAAACTTTTATAAAAACAGTTTTGGAAAAGAAGATATATGTGTGTGTGTGTGTATATATGTATATATATATATTATGTATGTCACAATAATGAAACAGAATATTTCTGTCTGGAGCTTTACTCTAGGATTTACTAGGAAATCTAGGAAGTTAAATTCATCCAAAATAAAATACAATATAATTGGGCTCTGAACATATGCACGTTGGGAGAAACAAACACATTAATATCCTTGAATGTCCTGTTGCTAAACCCCAATGTTTAATTTTTGGCATTATGGCCTCTTTAGACATAATGCCTAACTAGGATTAAATATGACTTAACTTTCATAACAAATAGTACATTCATTCAGAAGTTGACGTACGGATGATAGGGAATATCTGACTTGATGACGATATCTGTACAAAGGATTTCAAATTGGAATTGAAGTACTGATCATAATTGAAGTACTGACCATGACTCAAGAGCATGACAAGTTTGGTAAATTTTAGACAGTATCTAACCAGTTTGGCTTCAAAATCAGAGGAATGGATCCACTGTATTAGTCGGAAGCCACTTGGGAGTGCGAGGACCAATTCTGGCAACTACTCGTTCAGAAGGATTCATAAAAGAATAAGAGGGGCAAGGAAATGCAATCAAGAGAATGATTAGGGATGTTGATTAGTTTTGAGAAAAGATAATGCAGGGGAGGATATGATCTGCTGTTTAAAGTTGTGAAAATACGGTCAAGATCTGTTCTCTACAGGCCCATAGAATACAGATAGTCCTCGACTTATGACCACAATTGATCCTCAAACACTTGTTGCTCGGCGAGATAGTTTGGTTAAGTGAGTTTTGCCCCATTTTATGCGTTTTCTTGCCACAGTTCTTAAATGAATCGCTGAGGTTTTTAAGTTAGTAGGACAGTTGTCAACTGAATCTGGCTTCCCCACTGACTGCTTGTCAAGTCACAAAAGGGGATCACTTGAACCCCAGGAGACTGTGACAGTTATAAATATGAGTCAGTTGCCAAGCATCTGTGTGAAAAATGATCATGAGTCATGTTTTTTCAGTGCCGTTGTTATTTTGGTCACTAAATGAACTGTTGTAAGTCGAGGTCTACCACGTAAAATAATGTCAACCTACAAGGATATATCTGAAAAAAATTCCTAGTAGAAAGAGATGTTTGACACAGAATGAATAGATAACAAAAAAAAACAAAAAAAAAACCGGAGCGCAAGAGATGGACTCCATTGGTTCATCCAAACCTATGATGCTATGAAAACTCATTCTTACTAAAATAGCCACTCACCAGCAGGAAAGGCCCCTTGGCAGCCCAGTCCCGGGAGCTTCCTGAGCCATATTCCTTACCGGCCAATATGATAAGTGGGTGGCTGGCTTGTTGGTATCGCTCAGAAGCATCAAATACGTCCAGCTAGAGGCACAGAATACAAATGAAGCTCAATTATGAAGCAATGTCTCTAGTCCGAGTTTCCTTCCTTCTATGCTTGTTGTAATTAACTCATTAACTATTGTAAGGTAAAGGTTCCCCTCGCACATACAGTACATGCTAGTTGTTCCCGACTCTAGGGGGTGGTCTTCATCTCAGTTTCTAAGCTGAAGAGCCAGTGCTTGCCTGATGATGATCCCGTGGTCATGTGGCTGGCATGACTAAATGCCAAAGGTGCATGGAGTGCTGTTTACCTTCCCACCAAAGTGGTCCCTATTTTTCTTGCATTTTTACATGCTTTCAAACCGCTAGCTTGGCAGAACCTGGGGCAAGTAACGGGCGCTCACTCCATTGCATGGCGCTAGGGATTCAAACCGCCGAACAGCCAACCTTTCTGATCGACAAGCTCAGCATCTTAGCCACTGAGCCACCGCGTTCCATAACTATTGTAGTGTAACACATTTTACACTGAGACACGACTATAAAAAATAATGAACTATGAAAGCACAATTGCCCCTTCTCTGTAACTCATTCGTTTGCCAAATGCAATTAACAATCTCTGTATCTCTACAATTAATGCTGTAGAGGTAAAAGTGGCATTTTTCCTTTCTGTCTTACACATGAAGGGTCCTTGGGTCCTCTTTAAGCTTAGTTGTTTTCTTGCAGACATTACATTAACCAAACTAGATAATACCATCAATGCTAGTAAAGAGTGGGATTTGCTCTCAGCTTATATTCTAGCGGTTTGCCCTTTCAGTGTTGGTGGGGACTGGGGGTTGGTGGGGGTTCTTTAGTGGGCTGCTAACTGTTACCTTGTTTGACAGTTGCTTGATTGAGTATTGTTTACTTCTTGTTTGTTTGTCTGATGTTAATCTTGGAGTTATACTATGCCATGGGTGTCAAACTCAAGGCCCATGGACTGGATGTGGCCTGTGGAGTGCTTAGATCTCGCCTATAGGGCTGCCATGGAAACAGTGAAGGACTGGCCTACAGTGCCTCTTGCCAGTGAAAACAGCTCAGGAGGGATACGTGCGACCCTCCCAAGCTCAATTTTTGGTTGCAACGGCCTCGTGCAGCCTTCTGCCAGCAAAAAGAGCTCGGGAAGGCCGCATGCAGACCTCCTGAGTTCTGTTTTTGTTGGCAGAGGGCTGCAGGATGTTGAGCTGGCCACGCCCACCCTGGCCCAGCCATGCCCACTTGGCCCCCTGAAGACAAACACAGACCCGGTTGCTGCCCTTAATGAAATCGAGTTTGACACCCCTGATCTATGCTCCTCTAGATGTTGATTGCTGGTGTTTGGCAGCCCCAATCAAGAAACTGCCAAACAAGCTAAAAGTAAACAGGCTAATCAAAGAACCTCAACCAACACTGATTGAGAGCAAACCCCACTCCCTACTGGCACTGATGATGTTATCTAGGTTGGCTAATGAAATGTCTGCAAGAAGATAACCAAGCTGAGACAGCACTCAAACCCCCTCACGAACAATGTGTAAGGCAGAAAGGAAAAATGCCACTTTTTTCTCTACATCATTAATTGTAGAGATGCAGGGACCATTAGTGTGATCTGGCAAATGAATGAGTAACAGGAAAGGAGCATTGTGATTTCATAGTTCATTTGTATTTTAGAGTCATGCCTTGGTGTGAAATGCATGGGGACATATATATACATATATATTTATTTATCCTTGCACTTTAAAAATCAAGATGACCAACAGATATACATGAATGCCAAATCTTTCTGCTCGGTGGGAGACTGCAGCCACCCTGGTTTCCCACCCTTCAAGAGGGAGTTCCTCAAACTGAGGTGTATGGCCAGCTATGGAAGGCTAAATAAACCACCATCAAAAACAATTCTCAAGCATGCAAGCAAAAGCCATCTCTTGGGAAATCATCCATTGTGTTAATTTTCATTATAGGAAAAGATCCCACATCACTTTGAACAAGGGTTCTACAGGACATAGGTCCTAAATTGGCACATGGACCATGGAAGTCCATCAATGGAAAACATGTACAGAATTTTCACCAGTGTCTAAGTTATGCGCTATTGCTGAAAACGTAGTGACTAAACCCAGAATATCTCTGCTACTGGAACTCCTGGTTTTTATACCTACCTACAAGAGTCTCTAAAGCCCCAGGTTACTGTGCTATATGAGCACACTGCAGCCTACTAAGCACACAGATTGAAACTTCTGTCTGAAAAGGAGACAGCATCCTTTTCATCAGGATGCTGATGAAAGCATTCTGCAGCATCAGGGAAGCCAAAACAACATGGCGAAGGGGGGAGAAACCTGATGCTGGAAGAGAAGACACTTACGGTTTCGTCAGATGGGAAGTGGATGGTTTGCGGGGCCTGCTTCTTAAGGAATTTGTTCAACAGCCGTATGTTTGCAAACGTTCCTCTTGCCATGACAGCGTCATTGCCCCGGCGTGAGCCGTACGAGTTAAAATCTCGAGGAGTGAGACTATCAAGATGCAAAAGAGGCAAGTCTTAATATTCAAAAGCTCCACAGGGTTGAATAAATAAGCAGAGAGATTCAATCCCCCGGCAGGTAGCTTCTTTCAATGAAAGGTCTACAATAGTACATAATAGCCACTCAAAACAACCTTGATTTGACAGTATTGCCTCAAAGATTTAATTGGGAGAATACCTATGCTAAGAGGAACGGGGTGTGTGTGTGTGTGTGGGGAACAAAAATCTTTCAAGTCTTTCTTCTTTATCTTGGACCCTTCCGATTTGTTGAGATGCAATTCCAAAAATATTTACCACGGTGGCTGACAGTTCTAGGAGACCCAAGAATAGACTTTTGGAGCATCTCCCAAACCTTTAAAAAACTTTTAAAACATTTTTAAATGACCTTGAGAAAAACCTTGCAAAAAAAATGCTGCCTAGGAAACAATCAGATAGGAATAGCAATATCACTTAGACTTATATATAGTACTTCTTCAGGGCTTTACAGCCCTCTCTAAGTAGTTTACAGAGTCAGCATCTTGCCCCCGACAATTTGAGTCCTCCTTTTACTGACCTCAAAAGGATGGAAGGCTGAGTCAACCTTGAGCCGGTCAGAATCGAACTGCCAAACTGCTGGCAGCTGGCAATCAGCAGTTCAGCAGAAGTAGCCTGCAGTACTGCATTCTAACCACTGCGCCACAGCGGCTCTTTATAAGATAAGAGATAAGATAACAACCTGAAGCTGCATAACAGATAGAGGAAGAGGCTCAGAAGAAACCGTTCCCTTATTTTTTAGGCTGTAAATGAAACGGTGGGAGATGTATAGCCTTACAATGAAGAAGTAGCAGCTTATCAGGCCTGTTTCTCATCTGTATATCCATGAAGAGTAAATACCCCTAACAGAAATAAAAATAATTCAAGGGGTTAAATATGCCAGAAAGATGTTTCAAGGCATGGTAGAAAGAAACCCCACACACTTGTGCAGGTGATACACAATACAATTTGGAGAATTTAAAGACTGGGTACTTTAAAGCATGCTGGATGGGGAATTCTGAAAGTTGTAGTCCACACAGCTTAAAGAAGCTGAGGTTCAGAAACACTAATCTAGGACACCAGTGACTAGATAGCATGTTTATAACTATGAATGTGCTTTGAAAATGATTAAGAAAATATGCTTTGCCCTTGTGCACAGGACAGCATTTTCTCATTCATTTAAAGGAACTAACTTTCTTCTAAGTTAGGATTGGAGTCTGAGGCTGAGAAAAAAAGACACCAGGAACCTCATCACAAGAATTAGCACAATGAGGAAAGCAGTTACAAAATATCTCTTTTCAGCACTGGCAGTAGTCACACAGAGCCAGTAATTGGGTTCTAGGATATTGCTGTTGAAACCTACAACCAAGCAACTAAATGATGGCAAAGAGAGTAGGTAGAATTTCCCTCTCCAAAAGGAATTCCTCTCCCTCAGGGTTTTGGCTGGACTCACCCTCTGCTAGTCAAGTAACGGGCAGCCGGACTGTTTCTTGCTATATTCCCTGCAGGAGATATATGGTCAGTTGTCACAGAATCACCAAAATTCAGCAGGACATAGGCATCCACTATGGATTTAGGGGGATGAAGCTCCAGGGTCTGGGAAAAAATAATCACCAAAAAGGGTCACGTTTGTCTGTCAGGCACATAAATGAGGATTGGTCTATGAGAACAGAAATATATCAACCTTCCATTCCTCCAAAGTATTTAAGAAACTGGACATTCTTAGTCATATTAGAAAAATCTAAGTGGACATAACCTTTCTTTTGTCTCACTTTGTGCTATTTTTTGCCTAGAATTTGAGGGAACTTCAAATTTTAGGAAGACCAGTTTTAAAATAAACACTAAACTTGCCATTCCCAAAAGCAAATCGGAAACAATTCATGTAAATAATTACCTCACCAGAGTTATGAATGTTTTGAGGAGGGCAAACCTCTCTTCTATTTGTATATTTACCTTTTCTCCTGAATCCAAATCATTTTAAGATTATAAACTGAATGTGTTATTCAATCAGAGCACTGACCTAATTAGAAAATAATCTAGTTACTTCAAATACTTTTGCAAATGTAAAAGCTTTATTTCCTACTAATGAATACTCATTTTAATGGACCTTCCTTCCTTCCTTCCTTCCTCCCTCCCTCCCTCCCTCCCTCCCTCCAACTTCTTATACTTCACACTTTGTTAGTAGACAGACTACTTTTGCTTATATTTTGCAAAACTTTTAGAGAAACTTAAAAAAAACCCTTAAATAATTTAAACAAACCACAACAACACAAAAAGCATGTTTGTCAGCAAATTCATCAAAAGGCCATAAAAAGAGAATTACCAGGTTTTCAAAAAATGGAGGAGATTTAATATAAGTGGATTTTGGATTCCAAGCATATAGTTTGTCTGATGAGACATCTAGGTCATTCCAAGATTTGTTTACTGTCTGTAAAATTTAAAAAAAGGAGATAAACATAGCAAATATAAATATTCTAAATCCCTTTATCTGCAGCCTACAGGTAAACAAGCAATGTCAGAAAAAAGTTCTTTTTGAGTCAGAAACACATGAAAACAAATGCAGGTTTATGTTTATTGTTCAATTTCTGAACGGACGGCTCCATTCTTTTACACATTCATCTAACCAGGCCTTATTTTTCCAACTCAGTCTCAGTCTAACCTGGTTAAGTTTGAGACCAGGAGAATCAAGTAGTGTGCCTATTTAGAATGTTCCTTCTCTGAAAGGGTTCCCCCCAAATTTTATTGCTTCCAACAAGGTTTAAAAAGTGCATCAAAGTTTGGTCAATCCCATATTGGTACTTTCCTCATCTTTCTGGCGATTTTTATTATAATATCATTATTTTACCCAACTCACAAGGGAACGCTCTCGTTTTGGGGAAACATTTTTGATTTTGACTGAAGTTTTAGCTTACAACTAACAAGAAGCAAATGTAACATCTTGTTCTGTCCTAGGACTTTCAGGACAAGAAAGCAGATTTGGCTTTTCACTAAAAACTTTCTATTTTATAAACACAACCAGGCTGATAGCCCAGTTTCCTATCAGGCTTGGCACAAGGTCAGAGGATGATTCACAATTCCTCTTGCAGTCACGAATGCAGGAACAGAGCTTCCCAAAGCAATATGAACTAATTGTTCTCTGCAAAACTCTCCTCCCCTTCGCTCCTCTTTTTAATCCCTCTGGGAGAGGCCAATCACCGGCCACCTGTGCTATGCCTTCCAAGATAGCCCTGATTCCTGAGCTGCTCCCTCCTCCTAGCAGCTCTGCACACGCACACATCAAGGACATCTGTTCTGCTTCACTGCTCTCCAATTCGGAAGGCAGCTGATGACTGACAGGCATCCCTGGCCCCAGCTCTGTCTCTGAGCACTCATCAGAGCCTTGCCCAGACTCCAGGACAGGCTCATGTTGTTCCTCACTGTCGGAGTCTGCCAATAGCTCTGCTGGCCGTTGGCGGGCCACAACACATCTGAGCAAATGCAGAAAGCACAATTTAACACTAAGTATTACCTCTATTTTCTGGTAGACCTCTTTAAACATTCCTGGAATTACATATTGACGTTCAATGGCTTGGATCTCATCTCTCAGAGGCCAGATGTCCTTCAGAAAGATCTTTTTGCCTTGTGCATTGACACCTGCAATTAATTGAACACTGGTTTTCAGCAGATACCCTTTAGATTACTAGCTTGTCCTCCACTGAAGCAATGAGCTGGACTGGATCTCATTTTTTACAACCAGGTTGATCCTATATCCATGAACAGAAACCCTATATGTGTATGATCTTAATGAATAGAGAGAAATATGGAAAATAGTCTTTTTTGATCCCAATCCCTTGACACACTCCATTTATACACACAGAGACATTGAGATTTGGAGTAGGAAGAGATTTCTCCAAAAATTGCAGACTACAGGAACCATAAGAACTACTCAGATGATCCTGAGGACACAAATAAACCTCCAAGTGTTTCAACGACCCTATAAAAAGGACGCAAATGACTAGCTGTCTGCAAGGAATATAAATCCTTCCATTCCTCACCATCCTGTCAGAGCTGAAGAAGCTTCTTGGATAAGAAGCGAAACATCTTCAAAGAAAAAACAAGAAAATCCAGTTGTCTCCTGAAAAAGCGCCTTTGGGATGCCCTTCAAAAATTCAAATAGTTTGCAAATTATATGCCTTACCTAGAGGATCCTTTTCAAAGTCGATCTTTACAGTCCCTGCAATAGCATAGGCGATTACGAGTGGAGGGGAAGCCAGATAATTAGCACGTGTGTTTGGATGGACACGGCCTTCAAAGTTCCTGTTTCCAGACAGCACCCCTACAGCTACTAAGTCTCCCTGCAAAAATACCGTCCATATTGAAAAATAAAATATTTCTATTTGTTCACATCACCAAGGTCCACATACAACGTCCATTAAAGTCATGTGAAATCTTATTCCACCCCACACAAAGACTATGCTAAACAGCCACTTATTAACATTGAATAAAAATAGGAAGTTGGCTATCCGTTTCCAAGTAAGTTACTTTTCTCATACTATAAGGGCAAGGAATTCTTTAAAGCAGTATTTTCCAAACCTGGCAACTTTAACTTGTGTCCTCTACAATTTCCAGAATTCCCAGAGAGCTTAGGAGTTGAAGTCCACATATCGTAAAGTTGCCAAATTTGAAAAGCACTGTTTTTAAAGCAGGGATGGAGAACAATTGCCCTTTTATGACTTGCAAACTTCAACTCCCAGAATTCCTGAGCCAGCCATGCAGGAATTCTGGGAGTTGAAGTCCACAAATCATAAAGGGGCCATGGTCCTCCACCTCTGTTTTAAAGGGACACAATTCCATCATCACAACAGCTCTTAAACTATGCAGTGAAAGGGCATGATAACTACCATTAAACACTACACTGACAATGTTAGATCAATTTAAAATAAATAAGCATTTCCCTTCTACAAATAGTTTTCGACTTGCAACTACAATTGGCCCAATTGGTCACTAAGCAATGTGGTCATTAAACAAACCACCATCAGACCTGATTTTACTGCCATTTTTATGAGGGATAAGTGACTCACATGGTTGTTAAGAAAAATTGGCTTCCCCAATTGACTTTGCTTGTTGGAAGTCAACTGGAAAGGTTGCAAATTACAATTATGTGAGCACAAGATTCTGCAACCATCATATATGAAGTTGGTTGCCAAGCATCCTGTCACCATGTGACTGTGGTGCAACAGTTGCAACTTCGAGGATGAGTCAAGACCTTTGAAATTATGGACCATTATTAAATGAACAGTGGTGAGTCAAAAGCTACCTGTAAGAACAATAAGCCTTTGATCCTGCATATCTAAAGTGTTCATACATATTTCCACTGTCTATCCACAAATCCAGCCACTACCAATCCCATTTTTTGCTTGGTTCTGATGATTTGTATACAAAATTGCAACAATACAGGACAAAAAACTCAACAGTTACCTGAGTAATGGCTTCAACCACACATTCCGGCAAAGGTCCACTATTACCAATGCATGTCATGCACCCATAGCCAACTACATCAAACCTGCGGAGAGGATGAAATTCAATATATTAGCAATGGACATCTAGTAGAAAAGGAAAGATCAAACAATTGCATTTTTCCTGTTTGCCAGATCATGTAATAAATTCAGAATAATGACCATAGTGATGGTGACGACAATGGCACCTTCTTCTAACTGGGCAAGAAATCTTTGTATAATCTGATCCCTATGAAGGGGACAGTGCGAGGATGGATAACTGTTTAGATATATAGTTCCACATGTTTCATATAGTGAAATCATAACCTCCTCTCATAATCATTCTCACTCAGCCTATGACCTTTGTAAAAATGGCTTGTAGGCCAGCTGCTTTCAGACTGAAGATGGAGGGAAAAAGTTGACTTTAGAATAAAAGGAATTTTCCAGCTTAACCTTCTTTCTGACACATCAATTTATGAGCAGGGGATAAGTATTCAGATTATTGTTTAGTAAGGATTAATTTTATAATCCCCACATGTCATGAGACACTTTATCGCTTTTTAGTTGAGTTGGTCTTTGTCATGCACGCATCTCAATATGACGTACAGTAAAGCTGGCACTCTTTGATACAAATTGAGTTGGAAAGTAAGTGAGTCACCCTACCAACTTGAATCAGCCCCCAAGGACTTAATTTTTCTTTCCTTTTCTTAAGGAATCAAAGTGGTGTGAAATTTTTTCCATTTCCCAGGTAATCTGTAATCTAGTGAATGAGACTGGCATACGCAACATTGCCATACTGGCTGTGTGGAGCTGTCTTCTGAACCTTCGGAGTCAATGTCTACAAAGCATAGGCTGAATATATTCTCTACTTGGTTTCTACTTTTTCCTCTTCAGCTGAACATGTGAATTGGGTTTATAGAGAGACATATAGAGACCCATGATTTTTAAGGCCACGCAGCTCATCTGATTCTATAGTAAAATGGTGTTTTAGAGCACACAAGGTCACTCACAATGTACCTTGTCTGCAACTTCTTAAAGCAGCTGCAGCCTGAACTGAGAAGACATGACCAGTGGTGGATAGTATGTATGTATGTAACTATGGGTAATTGCAGCTCTGGACACTCTGGAAATCCAAAGTGCTAAACAGAATAACAGAGCTGGAAGGGACCTTGGAGGTCTTCTAATTCAACCCCTGCACAAACAGGAGATGTTGTTCCATTCTGAACAAATGACTGTCCAATCTCTTCTTTAAAACTGACGGAGCACTATAATTTCTGAAGGCAAGCTATCCCACTGGTTAATTGTTCTCACTGTCAAAAAATTTTTCCTTCGTTCTAGGTTGGTTCTCTCCTTGATTAGTGTCCACCCATTGCCTTTTCTTCTGCTTTCAGGTGCTTTGGAGAATAGTTTGACTTCCTCTCCTTTGTGGCAGCCTCTTAAATATTGGAACACTGCTATCACATCACCCCAGTCCTTCTTTTCACTAGATTAGAGTACCCAATTCCTACAATTGTTCTTTTTTATGTTTTAGCCTCCAGTCTCCTAATTATCTTTAATTGCTCTTCTCTGCACTCTTTCCAGAGTCTCAGCATTTTTTAAATATAGTACTGACCAAAATGTAACAATTTTACAGCACATATATTTGCAATTGCTATATTTTCCTTAGGTTTTTTTTAAGACAACATTTTCCTTATTTTTTTAGATACAGTTACTACAGTCTTTGTTTTTGCAATCAGGAATCTATCTTTGAGATTAAAAGTATTCATGGACAAAAAAGAAAGAAGGAATGTCTTACCCTAGTTGAGCAAGATAAGGCATCACTCCGCTCTCTCTTAAATAGTATGTGACTACTCCACTTCCTGGAGACAAGCTAGTTTTAATGTATGGTTTCACCGTCAACCCGGCTTCTATGGCTTTCTTTGCAAGCAAACCTGCATAAAGAGTCATATATATGTGTGGGTATATGAGTTTGTGTATTTCAGCCTAGTTTACACTTTTTATACAAAAATATTCTAAATATTTACATAGTTTAGCTAGCTGCTACTCAATTTGGCTCAAAAAAATAAAAATAAATCTGATACTTTCCCTCCTGCCTTGAAATAGAGAGGAATACAAAATGTGAAGCTTCTATTTCCCATAGTAATAGGAGTCTTGTTCTTAATCTAGCCACAGGGGTTGCAAGCCAGTGACTTCTGTGCAGACCCAAGCCCAGATAAATAGAGAGGGTTGCGTCAGGAAGGGCATCTGGCGTAAAAAACTTGCCAAATTTAAACATGCGACTCATCAGTGTGAATTCCACACTGGATCAGTCGAGGCCCAGGTTGTTAGGTGGAAACAGATGATGCGCTGGGGCGACCCCTTATGGAAGCAGCCAAAAGAAGAAGAATGGGAGTCTTGTTCTTGCAAAACTTAGAAGCGCAGCAAGCTCCATGATCCTCATGATAACTCAATGGAATATCACTGCAACATTGTGCCCTCTATGATTTATGGCCCAAGCCACTGAAAAACTTATCTCTCAGACTCTGTATTACAGTCAGGAATGCAGTGTTTTTACACAACCCCAAGAAATCTTGGAGAAATGTACCATATTTTTTGGCGTATAAGATGCACCTGAGTATAAGACGCACCTAGATTTAAAAGAGGAAAACAACAACAAAAACGTTTTTGGTCTCCACATGCCCCATTTTTGGACCTTGTTTCTGACCGTTTTCAGGGCTTTTTTCATCCTATCTTTTCCCAAAAAAAGCCCCCCGAATGCCCCCCCAAAGCCTCAAAAACAGGCCAAGAAAGGCCCAGAAACGGGGCATGTGAAGGCCAAAACCCGGCCAGTGGGTGGGCGGGGCTTCAGCAACATTTGTTGTATAAGACGCACAGACATTTTCACCCACTTTTTTGAGGGGGAGAAGTGCATCTTATACACCAAAAAATACAGTAATTATTCAGTTTCATGGATTCCGTACCGCATTGAGGTATAATAAAATGAAAAAATCAGGAAGAAGTAAAAGGAGCAAGGAACAGCTTCTTCTCCACTTTCCAGTTGATTTTAATAACTATTCCCTATTTCCAGAGAATTCTGGGATTCGACTTCTGTGGAAGGAAATCTAAGAATCTTTAAAACAGTTTGCTGTCTTAATGAAATAAAATAAAATAATTAAATTAAATTATTAAATTAAAGGTTTCTGGGCCACTATAGTTAAATATGTAGTACAGGTAGTCCTCAATTTACAACCATTCGTTTAGTAACCTTTCGAATTTACAATGGCACTGAAAAAAATGGCAACCGGCATGTATTTACGATAGTTGCACAGTCCCAGGGTCATGTGATCACCATTTGTAATCTTCCCAACTGGATTCCAATAAGCAAAGTCAATAGGGGAAGCCAGATTTGTTTAACATCTGCATGATTCATTTAACAACTGCAGTGATTCACTTAACAACTGTGGCAAAAAGGTCGTGAAACGGGGTGAAACTCACGTTAACAACTGCCTCGCTCAACAACAGATATTTCGTGCTCAATTTCGGTTGTAAGTCGAGTACTACCTGCCTCTATCTTTGGTTTAACTGGTGCTCTAAATCAGGGCATCTCCAACCTTGGCAACTTTAAGACTTGTGGGCTTCAACTCCCAGAATTCTGAAAGTTGAAGTCCACAAGTCTTAAAGTTGCCAAGGTTGGAGACCCCTGCTCTAAATGACAACTTACCAGCTCCAAGCATCACAGAAGGATTGCTAGTGTTGGTACAGCTAGTAATGGCAGCAATCACAACTGACCCATGTGTTAGTTCAAACTCCTTCTCATTGTAGACAAACTTGACATGGTGGTTATGATATTCAGGGGCAATCTGAAAACCTTTAAATCCTTGCTGCAAACAGAAATAAACAAAAACATATATATTTTTAAAATTTGATTAACAAATGCTTCACACAGAACTAATTGAGGATTTGTGGGACTTGAAGTCCCCATATCTTAATGGTGCCAAGATTGAGAAACACTGATCTGTTTTGAATCTGAAGAACTGCCACAAAATATATTCTCATCTAGAGGATCTGGGAATGGTCATGACAATGTAAGTATAATGTTGTATCTGATTTTAAAATAGCATAGTCTTTGGCTGATTAAATGCCACATTTATCAGCATCCTTTTAGCTCCAAAATCCATTGTTTTGTTACAATAAAACTATTACAATTCTGTCTTTGAAATTTAGGCACAAAGTTGGCTTCGCTAGTAAAAGAAAACACATTATCCTCAAGAATAAAACTTTAGACCTGGATAGCAGGAGAGCAAATGAATTTATATCAAAGGCAGCCACCAGAGTTTCATAATTAATGAAAACTGAGCTATAAAAGAATATATATTTTATATTCAAGTCGGACCCACCAGCAAATAGATTATCCATAAATAAGAGATATATTTGACTAGCCTCATAAAAGAAATGTATCTTCTGTACATTAATTGTAAATTAATAAACCTATCAGAAGGAAGACCACACACCATACAAAAGGGGTATGTTTTAAATAGAAAATAGCATCACCTTTGCTCCCAAGCAGGTCTCAAAATCCTTCTTCATGTCAGAGACAGCTACCTTGTCCTGTGGTCTTTTAGGACCACTGCAACATGGCACAACGGTTTGTAGATCCAGTTCTACAATCTACTGAAAAGAAAAGAAGGAAAAGAAACAGAGAGGTAGTAGCTTTCTTGAAATTGTTCCCTTATATACAGTATTTATACGTAGCCTTCGACTTACAACCACTCACAAAACGACTTACAAAATTATGATGGCACAGAATGAGACTTTCTACTCTTTGTGCTGCCATGGTCACATGATCAAAATTTGGGTGCATGGCAGCCTGTCCATGACTTGTTTGTTGGTCTTTCTTTCCCCCCAAGATTGTCTTGCAATCTTGATCCCCTACAACCACTTAATTTGCTAAATTTACTGCATGCCTGGAAAGAGGGTGACAAAATCTATAAGTTGTTTATCTTGAGGATTGACTGATAGCCTGTAGAGAAAAAGTTTACTTAAAAAAAATGGGCACTGCAGAAGCTAAAAGGAGTCAAACAAGCAACAAAAAGCTTGGAGACTTGGAAAATTTAAGCCAAATCCTCAGGATTCATACATAGTAGAATCTTGGAGGATGATTTCAAGACAGGCCTGTAGCAACTTGAACCTAACCCACCAGCTTCATTGTGTGGCTGCCAAGGCTCTTCATAATCCTTTCTGGTTCTGAAATCCCAGCCATGAAGTGTTAATAGGGGGTTTCTAAAGTCCTTCCTTGGTGGTCTGCCATAGGTAGGTGGTGGGCTTAATTTGATTTGGCAGATCCTCCGTTAGGCCTGTGCTGGCTTGTTTCAAGGGCTTCAGCATGATTTTAAAGTAAGAAACCAGACAAGAAACCTTGAGGTTATGCACATTTTGCTTCCATCAAGTCAAGGTGCATAGTAGTTAAGGCCAGTCAAAAGATTTTGGTAGAAAATCCATCAAAGGCTTCTCTCATGTTAATAAAAATGTAATTAGATGCCAGAGATAGCCACAAGACTCTGCCTATTGGACCAACTCTATGACCAACCCGTAATTCTAGTAATTTTAAAAACATTACCTCTTTTTAGACATCTTTAATTTAATCACTATACTCACTAGAGGCTTTCTGGCTCTTCTAAATAGTTTTGTGATCGGCTTCTATGTTTCGGTTAGTAGAAGATGCAGGATCATTTCCTGAGATGTCTAGAAGTCTGGGGCTTGAATGTTTTTCAGAGGAAAGTACAAATTTAAGAAAAGGTACCTGAGTAAAATCTGGATCCTGAGATGAGTTAGTGAAATCTCTAAACATTCCTGTAGCCTCGAGGTACTTTCTTATATGATTGATCTTTTCTTGATCACGGCCTATAATGAATAAAAATAGCAACTCCGTAAATGTGTAAAAAAATAGAAAGACAATTTCTTAAGGAACAGCAAATTTAAGATGCTGTATAGAATTTCAGAAAACCTTTAGTATCATACCAAATATACAATATTGGGTACTACCAGTCTATTTAGCATACACACTAAGAGCCTAATTGTAAAGTTCTAACCCATCTTTAAAAATGAAGAATGTAAACATGTCTGAATCATCATATTGGCACTTCCAATGCATACTTACACAGCTAATTTTTCAGGTAATGAGAAGATGGTTTGGGTGTAATTGGAAGTATACTGTATATGTAATAAGTAAAACATGGTTGAGGCTTTACCGTTCATATGTTCAACAGTACATGAAAGGCATACTATCTGTGTGTAAATGTGCATACTAAATAAATGCATACTTCAGTATCTATATATAAAAATGTGTATGTAGTATCCCTGAAACCATTACTTGAGTTAATTATACATGAATCAATTTCTTGAATTAATAAGTTTGTCCTTTACTAACTTTAATTTTCAGGATAACACATGTATTTTTGTGAAATTAGAAGATCATATTAGAAGACTGGCTGAATCCTTTGATTTACTAAATAAATACACTAAAGTATAGGAACTTGAGCAATCAGCACCTGAGGTTGGACCTGTATTTTATATTTTGCTAAAACTGTGATTTTTTAATTGTCTAATCAATGTGAGCCATTTTATAACAGACTGTCCAAAGCATAATTCACAAATCTCCAAAATTTTATTTTCTGCATAGGCACATAAAGCAATAAATATTAATACATGCCAAAACTGGGGCTTACATTTCTTTCCACAGATGCTGAATTGGTTTAAATGGACTGATATTAAAGCAGGCAACTTATCTCCATCTGAAATGAATACTCTCTGTTTCAGAAATTCAGATTTTATATATTGTCTTCTGTCTACTCACCAGTTTGAACTAAGTATTTGATGCTAACTTCATCCACTGGGAAGAAGGCTGCGGTCGCTCCATATTCTGGACACATATTGGCAATGGTGGCTCGATCAGCAATGGATAACTGAGCAACTCCAGGTCCAAAGAACTCGACAAATTTGCCCACAACCCCTACTTGGCGTAAATGCTGCAACACATTTAAATTTGCATTCAGTTACAGTGTATTCTATACTATATTTAACTGAATCCAGATATAACTGAGCTTTGGTTTTGTTTTGTTTTTATAAATGAGAATCTGAGGCTCCATCTAAGCAAAGTTTGCTGCCAAATCCAAACCTATGACACAACACTAACATACAAATCTAATAAACAAATAAAATAGGTTCCATTGATTTCTATAATTCTTCTAGATAAGTACAAGTGCCTTGCAGTTTTATAATATGGCACAAAAGTTTCTGTTGGAAGTTTTGAGTAAAAATCCATCTGAGTGTAAGTTACCAACTGGTATCCCCCCCATAACCCCAAATCTCACTATCTCCAGTTTGCATTGGCTGCCTCAATCAACTTAATGTTGGCCGAGTTCTATTTTTTATGCCTCTTTAAAATCCCTTTAAAGTTTGTTGAAAACTGATAATACATTTTCCTGTAGTTTTGAATTAGGAAACAAATAAAAGTATAACATTGTCATCAAATTAAGTATATCACAATTAAAAATCCCGCACAAGTCTAATATGCACTATACTCAGTATCTCTGTGTTAAGAGAGGCCCTTAGCTATAAAAGGTGAAATTATGGAACTATTCTATTAACTCAATACTTTTGACACACACTAGTGCTTAGAGTGGTGACTTTGTTGATTATGTTAAATTGGAATAAATACTCCTAGAAATAGAGTTCAAACACTTACTGATGTCACTTGATGTACTTAAACTCCTACCCTGTATCTATTAACATGCAGATTTCTGAGATTAATTAAGCAGTAGCCTTGTATCAAGATCAGCTGTGGTCAGTCAACCAAGTTATTATTACCTTGGTAACCGTGAGCACGATGTCTGTGGATGTGACCAATGACTGAGGACTACCACTCAATTTGTAGCCAATGACTTCAGGAAGAACCATACTGATTGGTTGGCCCAGCATCACTGCTTCAGCTTCAATACCACCCACACCTGATTAATGGGAGAGAGGGAAAGGGGGGAGGGACGGAGAGAGGGAGACAGAGAGAGAGAGAGATTAAATATAACTACTAATTTATTTTGCAGCAACATCCATTAAGGAAAACAATAGTGGATCAACACTATTACTGACAGGGAGATGAAAACAGTAGTTATTCATTCTAAAATGAAGCTTTTCCATATACTTGATACTTCAGGAATGCAAATAATCTGGTAGGGTAAAAAACATCAAAAGTGTACTGCTAGATCAAAACAATGGCCGATTTAGGTTTTTGTTCCTATAACGCCCAAACAGATGCTAACAGGAAGACCCAACAAGAACAGCTGTGCACTAGCATGTTCCCTGCCCCATTTCCCCAAGGAATTGAAACTGGACTGAGAAGTTGCAAGGCAATCAGTTTCAAAGCAGGGTTTACCAATCTGCAGATGAAATTAAGCTCAGTGTCTCACCCCTTGCTGAAGAAACATGTACATGCTAAACATACGGTATAGTTTTGCTATCAAAACTGTAAGGATCAAACATATGAACTCTCTTAACCTGTGACTCTGTTCTCTTGCATTCTGCAAATCACCAGGCACGCAAAAATAAATTTTCCCTTTTTCCAAACCTCAAAACAATAGAACAAGGCATTTAAATGTAAAGAATCCAAGGAGCTTAAAGAACAGGAAATGGAAGAACTGTAAACACATGACTATCAGAAAAATTCCCTTTATTTAACGCTTCCTTCCCTGGCTAGATCCTACATCTTCTTCCTATATTCATAACCCCCAACATTCTCACACACAAAAGCTTGCCAATGAATTAAAGAAAAGAGAATCCCGAAACATCACGACATCAAGAAACACATTTATTTTACTCAGCAGTGGAACACCATGCATTCAATCTCTTCATCAAATTTAGATCAACTCTGGATCTAGCTTTCCTTGGCTATTCCCAAAGGAAAACAAGACTACGTTTACCACAGTGTCTTCTCAATTTTAAAGGGATGCAACACAGAGGTGAAATTCAGCAGGTTCTAACAGGTTCGCTAGAACCGGTAGTAAATTTTCTAAGCAGTTCGGAGAATCAGCTGTTGGAAGAAACCTCCTTTCATTTTTTTCCACTTTACAGGGTTAATCTTGTAAGGAAGGCAGGAAAGAAACATCCTGGTGTTGTTTCTAGCCTAATCTCTATTGCCCTGCTTACAGAAACTGTTCACCCAATCCAATGACACCCCCCCACACACAACCACGCCCACAGAAGCAGTAGTAAAAATTTTGAATTCCACCACTGATGCAACACCACATTTCCAGAGACATACGCACAGCTTTCTCCACTTGTATCAAACCATGGCACATATCTTGGCTGCATGTTTTTTACCCCGTGCCCTCAACACATTGCTTTGAGATAGTAAGTGACTCATTCTTATGTCGGCTGAATTGAAATTAAAGTAGTATTTTCCCCTTAAATCTGACCGTACTTAAGGGTAGTCTGAAAGTATGTGAAATCTGCTAAGTTTGTCACCTTTGATCTTGAATTGATATAAGTAGTTGTAGTGTCTTCAGAAAAATAGAGACATGGCTCAGCAACTGGGGCAGCAAATTTCATGCCATTACTGTTTCAGTCAACTTCAAAATGAGTAGAGAACACTTCAACTAAGCAGTGAGGAAAGACCTATCGTTATATTAACTAAATCAAAAAAAGTCTTTAAACATTTCTTATTTTGTCCTGTTTGCATTTTTATGTTAGCTGATCAAGCAAATGTGTGTATGTGTGTGTAAAACCAAACAAACCACAACTGGAATTGGAAGAGAAACCCGTGGTTTCTTGATAGGTGCTGAGTCAAATCATTTCTCTAGAAAGATTAAGTGCATTACAGCTTTGAGCTTATTTTAAAAGGGATTATTAGGCTTAAATTTGGTGGGTTTTTCCATGGGATTTAAAGGGGTCTTTCGGGGATTTAATATTTAGGAGTGAGGCTCTAATTAATATATATGTGATTATTATTATTTTTTTGAATCCCTATTTTAAACTATTTCCAGAATGGTTAGACATTCTGAGAAGTAAGAAATCAACAACAGTATTTTATTTTTAGAACTCACTGTGTGATTTTGCTTCCTTTTAACCCATGCTGATCTTTACTTTACTTTTATCAACCTCCTTTCTCTCTTCACGGAACAGTGCAGATGTAAACTGAGGCTCTCTCAACATCTCTTAAGAATCTCAACTTTTAGCACCTTCAGCGTGCAACCCCACCTTTAACTAATTGATGTAATCTAGAATCAGGAAGATTTTGCCTTCAAAATAAAGTGGAGTAAGAAGGCAAGCTACAGTAGGTATATAAACCTTAGAATTCTCCCAAGAACATTTCTGTCATGTGGGAACATTTCTTCTGGGCACTGACAATGACTAATAATACCCAAGGTAGACTTCTTCTCTTCCCACGGGAAGAGGTACAAATAATCTTCATCTGACTCGGTGATTTATGGAGAACACTTTGAAATTAGAGAAATTAAAGGCATGGCTTCTATCTTGTGAGCCTTTGGTCATACTTCAGTCACTGGGACAATCTGATTTGCTTCCTTCTACCATTCAAGAATAGGGCTATTTCAATAGTGGTATTAGTCATAGGATAACTAACTGGTGTCTTTTTTCCCCTCTAACTTTCCAAGAAAATATCAACATTTTGCTGCTTACACCTGCATTTCCTTGAATGAGGCATGATCAATGATGTGAAAAACATTTTGTTGGTCAGAGGCCATGTCTAATTATGGTTAAATAGGGCCCCCCACTTCTGAATTTGATTCCTTCTCTGTTTTTGTACTGGGGTTAGTAACTGCTTACTTCTTCTCCTATTTAAATTCCCAGCATAAGGTATTCTTCTGCCACTGTAGGTGAAGAGGCTGTGTGATATGAAGCTCCTTTTTTAAAAACTATTGACCAAGTACAGGTAGTCCTTGACTTACGACATTTTGTTTAGTGACTGTTCAAAGTTACAACGCCACTGGAAAAAGTAACTTAGGACTATTTTTCACAGTTATTAGAGCATCCCCATGGTCACATGATCAAAATCAGATCTTTAATCTTTAACAAAATTTCTATACCGCCCCTTTCCCGAAGGACTCGGGGTGGTGCACAGCCATTTAAAAAACAAGACACATAAAATTTAAAAGCAATTAAAAATGGATTAAATCGAAGGCCGAAGTAGGTATTTAAATAAACCAGGTTCTAAAAAGTTAAAAAAATTAAAATTTGGAATTTAAAAAATTTAAACAATTCAATTAATTAAAATTGAAAATTTTAAAACCCCATTAAGTGTCAGGTCAGACTGGCTTGCTGGAATAAATGGGTTTTTAATGCGCGCCGGAAGGTCTGCAGGTCCGCAGTGGTCCAAATCTCCGGGGGCAATTCATTCCATAGGGAGGGTGCAGCCACAGAGAAGGCTCGTACCCTCGGGGCTGTCAGACGTCCTGACAATGGAACCCCAAGGAGGATTGCCCTGTGGGAACGCACCGGTCGGCTGGAGGCTAATGGTGGTAATAGGCGGTCCCGTAAGTACCCAGTTGATGTTTCTCAACTGACTCATATTTATGGCGGTTGCAATGTCCTGGGGTGTATGTGTGTCATGTGATCACCTTTTGCGATTTTCTAACAAGCAAAGTCAACGGGGAAACCAGATTCAGTTAATAATCATGTTACTAACTTAAGAACTTCTCTGCTTTACTGAACAACTGTGGCAAGAAAGGTCGTAAAATGGGGCAAACGTCACTTAACAAATGTCTCATTTAACAACAGAAATGTTGGGCTCAATTGTGGTCATAAGTCGAGAACTACCTGTATAGGGAATATATTATTTTGCATACATTTTGGACTTCGATTAGAGATGTTGGAAGCTGTACGTCAGCAAGATCAGTACTCCAAGTGCCATTGCATGGGATATAGGTTTTTTTTCTCTCTTAGAAGATATAGAGCTGATTTGGTGTAATGGTTACGGATCAGGCTAGAAACCTGATGATGGTGAGTTCTAGTCACATCTTAGGCATGAAAGCCTGCTGGGTGATTCTAGGCCAGTCTCTCTCACAGGGTTGTTATTATGGGGAAAACAGGAGGAGGAAAGAATATTAGGTATTCTTTTGTTACCCTTGAGTTATTTATAAAAAATAATAAAAGGTGGGGTTAAAAATACTAAACATACAAAGCAATTTGGACATAAATTCAGCAACTGAAAAATCAATCAATATTTTTTCAAAAAAAAAATATCACAAATTTTACCCCAGTCTATTATTTATTAGGAACAGAGTGGGTGGGGGGAACAGCAAGAAGAAATTCAGAATAACACCTTCTCATTCTTGAATTTTGCTAAACACCACTTACATTCCCAATGAACAGACAGCTCCATTTTAAAAGCACTTACCCCAGCCAAGCACACCTAAGCCATTAATCATTGTGGTATGTGAATCGGTACCGACCACACTGTCTGGATAATAGAATCCATTCTGATCAAAGACAACTCTCGCCAGATATTCTAAATTCACCTGATGGACAATTCCTGAACCTGGGGGAATAATTCTCATGTTCTGGAAAGCTTGAGAGCCCCACTAAAACACAAACAGAAAAGAAAGAAATGTCTTCAGAAGTAGCAAAATTAAATATTTCACTAGCCTAGTCATCAATTGATAAATATTGGGATACAAAGATTGGGTTTTTAGAATATTCTGCTCTTGTGGATCTACTACCAAGTTTTTGAAGTTCGATTCAGACTTTGTGGTTTCACCAATGTAAGGTTTCAGCCTAGACCCCTGTATTATTTTAATCTTAAAATTTGACAAGATATAAATTAAGCTACCATGGTCAAGCAAACAGCCCCATTCTGATTTGCTAGCCACTGAGCCAGATACATGAGCTAGACAGAAATTACAAAATTAACTGTCTGGCTTGGTACGTCTGATACCGATGAATAACCAAGCTCAAATTTAAAAGCGTTTAAATTTTGGAGAGCATGTTTTGGAGAGCATTTATTAAGTTTAATTCTTTCCCTTCTTTTAGGGGAAAAAAAAACTTTGCCAACTTCTCTTCTTAGCTATTCTTCAAGGACAAAAGCAGGTCCACATCGTATTTCCTAATACATTGGGAACTGTGATTCTGTAGACCTCCCTATCTTAGTGGGATCTTCCATGCTTAGCTTTGCAGATACCCAGAGGAAGTATGATCTTACCTTCAAGAACTCAAATCTTTCTTTGTTTCTCTCAAATTCCAAATCTTGATTTTTCTGTAAACTGTCTGGCCTAAAATAAAAAGTAAGAGGTTAATACAGTAAGAAAACTACAGTAGGACACAGTGTAGGATTACTTGTCTGTACCCTGAAAAAAGAAAGTGGGGAGCGAGTCAGTATTTATTTAGCTCAGCATCATGGAGCTCTTTCATTGCCATGCACTAGAGCCTGGGTGTCAAACTCGTGCTGTCACTTTGCCGTCACGTGATGTATCGTGATGTTTTTCCTGTTTGTGGAGCTGGGGTGGGCATGGCCTGCACATGATGCATCCGGCCCGCGGGTCGCCAGTTTGATACCCCTGTACAAGAGAGTTAAGAGAAAAGAGGACCTGCAAAGCTTTTATAATAACTCCTACTGTCTCACGGAATGGCTAATTCCGTGTAGGCACTTTGGCAGAGGGTATTCTGAATATAAAAGTGAGGGAAAGGTTTCTCAAACATTTATTATAGAAGAACAAGCATTCTAGTAAGCAGAAAAAGATTAGAAAGTAGAGCTGACAAAAATACATTGAAGGCTTTGAAAAAGCACCCTGTAAAGAGGTACTGGAATATTGCCCCCATGAGTTGAGAACCAGGCTGAATTAGACCAAAAAGTCTAGGACCAAAACAGATTTTGTTCTGACTGAAACCAAAAGATCCAGCTAATCCTATGGGAAACATGTTAGCAGGATACAAGGGCAAATGTTCTCTTCTCAGTTTATGATTTTCAGTTTGTTCCCCACCTCTGAAGCAATCATTCCTTTTTTCCCTCACGAATTTATCTAATCCCCTTTTAAGACTTAAGTTTGTGACCCTCACCCATATTTCACAAGGGCAAAATCCAATAGTTAATCTATCTCAATAAATACTTAACCTGGAATAAGGAAACCCAATATGCTAAACTCATGGGTGAGCCACTGATGCCCCCTCGTTTTAACCTCATCTAGTCTGTTCTACAGAGTAAGATGTCCTCAACTTACAATCATTTGTTTACTGACTGAGCTTACAATGGCACTTATGACCATTTTTCACACTTACGACCATTGCAGCATCCCTATGGTCATGTGATCAGAATTCTGGCACTTAGCAACTGGCTAATGTATTTCTGACACTTGCACTATCCGGGTGATCACCATTTGTAATCTTCCCAGCTGGCTTCTGACAAGCAAAATTAATGGGGGAAAATGAGATATGCTTAACAGCTGCAGGATTCACTTAACAATTACACAATTCCCTTAACAACTGTGGCAAAACAAGGTCATAAATTGGGGCAAAACTCACTTAACAACTGTCTTACCTAGAAATGGAAATTTTGGGATCAATTCTGCTCATTATATCAAGGATTACCTGTGTGTGAGTGACTGATTTCCGCCTACTCTGAACCTTTGAAATTTGATTTATGGGGCCTCAGTTTTTAATCATGACAGAAATCTCGTCTCTGCTTACACTATAGAAGGAATAATTGCATGTGCTTCTATCACATCTTCTCTTACTTGATTTTTATTTTTAAGCAAAATAGTCTGAAAGGTTTTTTTTTTTTAATTAGGCCTCCTGAACTGTTTCAATTTCCTAATCATTTCCATTTTTCTTCTTGTATTATTTTCCAGCTTCAAATAAACCGGAACAAAACAATAAGACTTGGAACACTAGGCTTCATATATAAATAAGAGAAGAAGGAAAGGTTTCTGTAGCCGCACTATTGCTGGAGAAAGACTAGACTTTGGTCTCATCTAGCAAGTTTCCTGGAATGCCCTTATGCTAAAGATTACATTTTAAAGAATGCAAGCATTTTGAGCTAATCATTCCCAACATTCACATGTGAACCCCATTCCCTGTTTATCTGAGGAAGGGATCATCTAACTCAGAGCTTTCAAACTTGGTTACATTAAGATGTGGGGACTCAGGAGAAATTGCTGCCACCAGAACTCTCTCCTGAGTGGCAAATCCACTGCTGTGCTGTCTCTGCTTGTGGAGCTATTCACAAAGATGTTTAACCTCACCTGGAAGTCAAACAACACATGATGCCTCATTGGTGCATGACACAGGAGAAATAATCTAGAATGTATAAATGCACTGTATGTTGTCAATGTGAACAACATGAAGGTTTTATTATTCTTGGTGGACATGTAAAAAAGCTAAAAAAAAAATTATCAGTCTGGTATGTTTCCATGACTGAAAATGGCTTGTGTATAAGATACACAAAGAAAGAGGATCTATACAGCCCAGGATTGATTAATTTTTGAAAATATATTGATAGGGAATTTTGTTTTTCAAGCAATTATTGTATTTTTCAGCGTATAAGACTCACCAAAAAAGTGGTTGAAAATGTCTGTGCGTCTTATACAGTGAATGTTGCTGAAGCCCCACCCACCTGCCGGCCATTTTTTGACCTCCACACACCTTGTTTTCAGGCCTTTTTTCAGCCTTTTTCAGGCTGGGGCTTTTTTGGGCCTGTTTTCGGGCCTTTTTTTGGCCTGTTTGGGGGGCATTTTTTTGCCTGTTTTTGAGGCTTTTTGGCCCATTTTTGAGGCTTTTTTCAGCCTGTTTTCACAGCTTTCTTCAGAAAAAAATGGGCCAAAAAACCCATCAAAAATGGAAAATGGGCTGAAAAAGGGCCAAAAACGGGGTGAGCGGAGGCAAAAAACTTTTTTGTTGTTGTTTTCTTCTTCTAAATCTAGGTGTGTCTTATACACAGGTGTGTCTTACACGCCGAAAAATATGGTGCTTTTAATTATCAGTCATAGTTCATTCAGGTCCAGTGTGCCCCCCCCCACCAATTTAAACTGTGGATCTTCTACATATATGCATGCATGAACACATCCATGTCACATGGATACATTTTGGGGAAGAATTAGAACTAATAACGGTTTTAGTTAGACATAGCAATTTAATTGACAAGGGGAAGAAGCTCATTGTGCTGGATGTTCATTATACATTACTGGTAGCTCTCGATTTAAAACTTTAGTGACCATTTAAAGTCTTAATGGCATTGAAAAAAGTGACTTTTGACTGTTTTTCACATTTTTATGACCACTGCAGCATCCCTGTAGTCAGGTGATTAAAAATTGGTGTATTTATGATGGTTGCAATGTCCTGGGGGTTATGCGATCACTTTTTGCGACTTTCTGACAGGCAAAAGTCATCAGGGGAGCCAGATTCAACGAACAATCACATTATTAATTTAATAACTCCAGTGATTCACTTAACAATTGTGGCAAGAAAACTCACAGCATGGGGCAAAAATGTACTTTATAATTGTCTGGCTTAGCAATGGAAATTTTGGGGTCAATTATGGTCATAAGTTGAGGACTACCTGTATCTTGTTTTTGTACCTTTAGGAGTAACATGGTTACCTTCTTAAGGGTTCCCAGTCTCTGAATATAATGAATCCTTGCTCTTCATTGAAGGAGTTTGGGTCTTATTTTTTTTTCTTTGCATGTTGCTTAAGGTAAATTTCTTACCTTTTATTAAAGTCAACCTGGATGGAATGATCAATGACTAAATCAGCAGGACACACAGGGTTGATTTTCTCAGGGTTACCATCCAGGGCCTTCACAGCATCACGCATAGCAGCAAAATCAACCACTGCGGGGACACCTCTGCAACAGGAAAGTGTAAAAAAAAAACCAAAAAAAACAAGGCAAATTTGTCAAAACCAATAGCTTAGAGGCTGTGAGAACGTGCAAGTAAGATTTTGAAATCAAAACACACACGAGGAACACTTCTAAGGTCCAAAGTTGGAGCTGCTAAGTGGAGAATGGTAGAAGTTAAAGATTCAATATACCTGAATACCTAAGCAAATACGCTGGTTCAATGGAAAGAATTTTCCAAACAAGCAAGCTCCAGATTCATGTTTCTCTTTCCTTGTTCCTTCTCCTGTCCTTTTACAATTTGTGTTGTAGCATTAACTATAATTATCTGCGGTTATCTGAACTGGCAAGCTCTAAGTCCTGCTAATAGGCAAATGCCAGAGATTGCTGACTCATTTGGTTGTGGAAAGTATGGTTTGTAGATAGTATGGTAGTGCTGACTGAAAATCAAACAGCAAAAGAGGAGAAAAATAATATTTCTAATTCTCCAAACTGCCATCAGGTATATGAATCGTCCATGAAACTATTCTTCCTTGCAGATATGTTGATACTATGGTAGAATTCTCGGAAGGCCACAGTCAATAGATTTTTAATCTAAATCTATGCAATCCTACGTTTAGAATTATTATATGCAGGTCCTTGATTTATGATCACAAATGAGCCCAAAATTTTCTGTTGCTAAGCAAGACAGTTGTTGAGTGTGTTTTGTCCCATTTTATGACCTTTCTTGCCGCAGTTGTTAAGTGAATCACTGCAGTTGTTAAGTTAGTAACACAGTTGTTTAATGAATCTGGCTTCTACATTGATTTTGCTTGTCAGAAGGTCACAAAAGGTGATCACATATAATCTTTTGGGCATTGCAACCGTCATAAATACATGACAGTTGCCAAGCATGCAAATTCTGATGATGTGACCATGGGGATGCTATGACAGTTGTAAGTTTGCAAAACTTTTTTTCAGTGCTGTTGTAACTTTGAATAGTTACTAAATTAACTGTGGTTGACTACCTATAGTTATTTTGGACACTGAATATTAAGCAGACCTTCTGCAATCAAATGTTTGAGACTCAAACCACAAATAGATCCAGGGACTGGGAAAAGACGAGGAGGAAAAGATTAATGTGAAAAAAAAGTTCTAGTTTTAATGTAATTTGTCATAGACAGTAAACAAGCTAGAACTCTTATAGTATTATCCCAGAATCCTTTGTATCTCATCACAGCTCAAATCCAATAAATGAATAAATACCCTGGCACTAAATGTATATTTTATATAACTTATAATACAACCAAAGAAGAATTGGGAGAGATTATTCCAATTCTATGCCCCCAAAGCATCTGCACAAATATCAATTCCTCCAATAGAAAATAAAATTATTCAAAACTATAATTAAATCTACAACTAATAATGCTGTGGCTTATCCAAAAATGTAGTTGCAAAGAATTTGTTCAGACACTGCTATTACTTAGGGTAATAACACAGCAATTTCTGAACAAATCCTTTGCAAGTACATTTCTCCAGCATCAGCAACCCAAATTCATCTGGAATTCTTTCAAACAAATGGTATTAGTTGTTTCCTTAAGACCACACAACAGGTTTAGAAAAGGATGGAACAGAATTTAATGATTCCATTCCCATTACGTTATATTTGTTTTAGAAACTCAGTATTTTTAGCTAGGACAAATTCTGACAGGTAATTGGGGGGAAATGAAAGAATAAGCCTACTGGGAAAGAATAAGCCTACTGTGGAATGAATGCTCATGAATATGTGGCAACCTACAAACTTTGAATACATAAGAATCAAAATGTATGTAACTATACATAGTCAGAATCTAGAATCCAAACTCTTACTGTAGTTGTAGTACTTAGCTTGTAATGAAAAAGCATCTACCCATGTTTCCCTGGGTTTTATTTTTGGGGGGACAAAAATAAGCACTAGGGCTTATTTTCAAGGGTGTCTTATTTCCCCCCTCCCCAATGTGTGGTAGGCCTACTACTTCTGCTTGCTCACAGCAGGACAGGAGATCACACAGTGCACCAGTTCTGTCATTGCAAAGTCCAGGGGTGGGTGGGTGGAATTACCGCATGTGCCTTGCATCATCTTACCTCAGGGCCTCTGCAGCCAGGCCATCCATGCCCCAACACCTGCTTTGCCTTGCCTCACAGCCACAGCACGTCCGTACCACTGAGCCTCCTCTGAGAGCAAGCAGAAGTGGGCCGATGGCCACATGGGCTCCTGCTGTACATGGTTGTTGCTGTTGCTGCCACAAGGCAGATATTGGGGGTAGATGACCTGGCTGCGGAGACCGCGAGGTAAGCTGGTGTGGGGAACGTGGGGCAGCCCCACCACCCTCCCACTTCACCTCGTGGTTGCAGCACAGCGAGCAACCAGGCAGAATGGCTGGCTACACAGGCATTTAAGTAGGGTTTGTTTTAAGGGGTAGGTCTTATCTTAGGTGCATCCATAAAAACATGCTAAGGCTTATTTTCAGGATAGGTCTTATTTTTGAGAAAACAGGGTATTAACTGTAGTTTACAAAAATGGAGAGATACTACTCTTGCAGTGATGCTTCTATCAAAGTGTTACATCATTCATTCACATTTACACAAAGCTCAGACTTTGTATGCAAGGATTTTGATTCACAACAATGGCTCCCATTACTGCTTTGAGAAAAATGTTAATTGTGTACATTGTATAAGATGGCATTTCACAGACTGCCACTCAAAGCAGGTATTGAGTAACCACAATGTTAGAAAGGACTGCTGTGTTTCCCTGTTCCAAATACACATTCAGAAAAACAGCATGTAGCTTGTCAGGAAAAAAAATGGTAGTTCAAATCTTTCTTCCTCACACAGTAGATCTCCACATGCGAACAGAGATACCAAGTCAGGCGAGTAGCACCAATATCAAAATAGAAGATTCCTGGGTCTTATCAAACTGTTTAATATGCTCAAGCTTCACATACTATTTTCCCATTCAGGACTAAAGAGGATGGGCTTAAAGCACTGAAAGAAAACCAAGACAATGATAAAAAAAAACCTAAACTTGAGACAAGAAAATAACTTGCAGAAATGCCTCTGATAGCATCTATCTCAATTCTTATGAAGATAAAAGAAAAACTTTCCCCACTTGCATCCAAACATGACACAAACATACCCTATCGATATCTTTTTTTAATCATGCCCCACAGAATTCTGTTTCCCAGCACAGAACAGATATTTTAAAATGCATCTTTCCCAGTTCTTAGCTCATCAACTATCTACAAGATGCTTATTTTTTCATATAGAAATAAATGCAATCTTCTTTTTAAAATTCCATAACACGATTTGAAAATATGATGAAATGAACTTGATTGATTATAAGAAAAATGCAAAACACCGGGTATAATGTCTATATCTTTAGTTGGCATGGCATTAATACTGTATTCCTTTGTATTATTTTCCCTCCCTTTTTCATTCTTCTAGGTTTTTTTTTATGATACTTAAGACATTCCAGATGTTTTCAGTTCTTTTATTTATGAAACGGTTTAATATTTTAAGTTTTATTTTGCTACTGGTTCTGCATTGCTTTTCTGTACGTTTACAGATAAGCTGCCTGGAAATTATTAAGTTTTGTAGAATTTTATTTCAGTACCATCAGTTTTAATGATTGTATGGTATATAGGATATTTTATAGGTCTTTTTAACCACAAATAATGAATTCAAGCTTAGCTTGCAAAAATATTCAAATAGAGAGATATAGATAAACATCACTGAGATGTTAAAAAATACAGCAGATATTAATAATTGGCAGAGGTGTGCAATCATTGGCATTGCCTTGAATGTAAAGATGCTTTTGTAACATTTGTTCAAATGCAAACTTTGACCTTGGTCACCAAGCCAAAAACTAAAAAGTCCTCAGAACTCTGTCCTCTGCTTGTCATTGATCTCCAGGCTATGACTGTACATGACGCCACAGGTTGGCCACAGATCCTCCCCTTCTAGGAGGAAACATGACCAGAGGATTCTCAAGTTTGCTTTACAAGTTTAAGGTGGTACTAATGACAGTAAGTCATACCACCATGATACAAGGTAGGTTAATTTTTAAAATTATATCCCATGCATTGAAGACCATTGATTCAAGGGGAAGAAAGTTATTAACTGCTTTTTTTGAGAAGAGCACTCCCAAAAGCAAGAGACACAATGTTAGCAGTGAATAGCCACTACTGGGGGGGGGGGGGGGGAGACTTTGAATTGAATTGTATCTATTTGTATCATGTAGGCCAGGGGTGGGCAATTATGGCTCCTTCATGACTCGTTGGCTGGCTCAGGAATTCTGGGAGTTGAAGTCCATGAGTCATGAAGGAGCCGTAATTACCCACCCCTGATGTAGGCAAACATGATAGCAACAGCACTTAGACTTATATACCACTTCACAGTGCTTTATATATCTTAAGAGGATTCTCAAACTGAAAATAAATTAGTTTACAGAGTCAGCATATTACCCCCTAACAATCTGGGTCCTCATTTTACCCACCTCAGAAGGATGGAAGGCTGAGTCAACCTTGAGCCTGGTGGGATTTGAACTGCCAAACTGCAGGCAGCTGGCAGAAGTAGCCTGCAGTATTGCATTTTAAGCACTGTGCCACCACGGTACAATAAATCTTGTAATTCCTAACTAACGTTAATTGTTCTGAAAATTTAGGGAGTTGAATTTTATATATTTTAGAGGGTTCTCAAACTGAAAATAAATTGGTTGCATCCGGATTCTTAGCAGACAACTACAACCCAGCAGCTGGTTTTACAGTCTGCTAAAATATTGAAAGCCAAAATAAAATATTGAAAGGCTAAAATATTGAAAGGTTTCGGTGAATTTTGCTTGAGATATTCATGAGCATGAACAGAATGTTTTCTTAGAAACAGACTAATGCTGTCTGTTTATAAGTTTTCAACCCAGTGTAATTTGTAGTACAAGCAGTCCTCAAGTTAAAATGATTCACTTAGTGATTGTTCAAAGTACAATGCCACTGAAAAAAGTAACCTATGACCATTTTTCACATGACCGTTCCAGCATTCCCGTGGTCACATGATCAAAACCTGGATACCTGGCAACAGACATGTATTTATGACTGTTGCTGTGCCTCAGAGTCACATGATCACCTTTTGTGACCTTCTGACAAACAAACCTAATGGGGAAGTCAGGTTCATTTAACAACCATGTTACTAACTTAACAACTGCAGTGATTCAAAATTAGCCCAACATTTTTGTTGCTAAGCAAGATAGTCTTGCTTAGCAACAGAAATGTTGGGCTCAATTTTGGTCATAAGCCAAGGAGCATCTATATTTAACCCAAACTATTACAAAGCTCCAATTTTTGCAGATGTTCTCCACCAAAGATAAGCTAACTGAGAAAAAAATATATACTAAATTGGAACAACTAAAAATGCAACTCACGTAAAGTCTTGCAAAATAACTCGAGCAGGCTTAAATGGCACTTCAATATTTTTATGCTGCATCACTTTCCAGTTGAGGATATTTTCAATGTCGTTTTTCTTCACAAGAAACTCATCACAGTTGCGAATTGCAGCCTCGAGCAAGATTCTGATAGAAAATGGTAAATGTTCTGGGAAAGAAAGGAAAAGGGAGGAAAGGAAAAAATAAAATTGAGAAGACTCAAAAAATGAAGCTGAGATTTTCAAGCATTTGTCTCACATCAGAGTTAAACTCTCTGAATTAAAACCAAAGACACAATACAGAACACTCTTCTAATTTGGGCACATTCCAGATGTTAACTCCCACAATCGCCATCCAGCCACACGTTGATGAAAATTCTGGCAGTTGAAATTCACATCTCTCAGGAATATACAGATGGAGAACATCGATACAGAAATTAAATCAGTCTTCTACAATCTCTGGATCTATAGATCTACAATCTTTTAGATCAACAGCTAATAATTCTGGAACTTTGAAACCTATCCCACTATTTATATATACTCACACACACACTCACTCTCACACACGTATATGGAAACTGATAGTAAATATATATGTGAAGCAGAAAAGGGTTGGGTTGCTTGAAAGCCACTTAGATGGTTAGGACAAATATTTCTCCATACTTTTTTCACCTTTTTTACTTTTCAATAGAAAAGGTGTTTCAGATTTCTGATCCAATATGTTTTCTTTGGAAGGGCAGTAATGCTTAAAAACCAGTCCTTCCCTGCTTCAACTTTCTGGTTGGAGATGAACAATCTAAAATCCGATAGATTTTTGTTTGTGTGTACCAATGAGCTATGGTCTCCAAAGGACAAAACCAAAGTGATGATCAAGAATCATCAACAAATGAAGGGACAAGCACTGTGCAAGCAAGGGTGAATTCAGGCATGGGACAAGTCCTTTTGATAGTAGCCAACATACCATATCTGGTGTCTTTCAAATGGTTCAGATTGAAGAACTTCTTTCCTGACTGGCCCAAGTCCAGAGGCTCCGTGAGATATGCAAAGGGGTTGCTCATAGTTGAAAAGTCTTGCTGCTACTGAGAATTATAAAACAGATTTCAATCACTGGATTTTACTTTAAGAGTTTTTATTTATTTACTTGCATTTACATGTTTGTGCAGAGTTGTAGCAACTACAGAGATACAAAGTTGATGAGCCCCACAACGAAGCTATGAGAAAGAGTAGTGGAAGCTAGGCTAAGAAAGGAAGTGGATATCTGTGAGCAGCAGTATGGCTTCATGC